>JABFPN010000973.1:0-35130 GCA_022817305.1 Leptoteleia sp. ZL-2020
CCCGCCTCCCCCCCCCCCCGCCTGCCCCTCGCGCGTATGTCCCCGTCGTCAAACGCTCGCCATGCCACTGAACGCCTACGGAATGTTTTCTTAATGTAAAAACACAACGCCAAATGGGAAATATCTCGACTGTCCCAAATAAACTCGGCCATATTCTCATAATAACGCGCGCAGTACATTCCCCGCCTTGGTATTCCATTCACCGAGCGCAATTCTATGGAACGATCAGGAAGAAACAGGAACGAACGGAACCGTGCCACTCGTCTATACAAAGATAAGTCGAGAATAGTGATAGAAATTTCGCGATTCACCAAGAGGTACCGGAAGCATCGATCCCCACTGCGAATTCCGGTCACGAACGAAATGAAAAGAAGCAGCCCTTTATATAATTACCTGTCCAGCGCAATGGCCGCGATTGCGTAATTTCGATGATGTTCCGGGTCTCGTGCGTGAATAATGTATGCAAGCTGATTGAATTACGAAAATCGAAAGGAAGCCGAGAAGAAATCGCAAAAACAATTCGAAAGCTATTTTGAAAAGAGCTTTCGTGGCCGAACAATGCGCGCGAATCGAAGCGTGAAATTGCGCGAGATGACGGCTTTGTCGGCGAAATGCCGGGGGTGTTGAATCCGAATTGGTAGGCATCGGGTTTAATCAACGCTTTGACTCGTTTTTTCGATTCGGCTCCCTTCGCCTGGCGCAACTTGGCCGGGATGACATTGAACCTAAAAACCCTAACCGTACGAATTCAAGCTGACTCGAAAGAATGCGGCATCTCTGTTCGGGGCATTTATTATCGTTGGAAATTCCATATCCGAATTTCAATAATAACAGAGGAACCGATAAAGACTTTGTCAGGAGTCAACTAACTATTTAGTCGGACGGTTCAAACTTCTACTACAACAAAAGTACACGGGGAGAAACGATGATGAAAAATTACTGACATTGTTAGTAAACTGGTTATGTATTTGCAAAATTTGATAAATTACCATCTTAAGTTAGCAAAACGTACCAATTTGTTCACAATTATTCTTAGAAAGCCGACACTTTTTACTAACTTAGGATGGTAATTTTTCAACATTTTCCAGTATAAGACCAGTTTACTAGCAACGTCAGTAATTTTTATTAATCTTTTTTCTCCGTGTAAACCTCGAACAAGGTATCCTTATTATCGGGCTACTCATGAAAAATATTTGGAGGACCAAATTAAAGGAACGAAAACAATAATATTGTTTGTTTACATCCAAAGGACATCCAAAGGAATGGATGTAAACAAAAAACAAAAACAAAGTCAGCTTACGTTTTTTAACGTTTCATTCTTCAGTTCCATTGAGAACTACCTCAAGTTCGATCCCTCCCGGCCCGTCCAAGCCCCATCCGCCGAGCCCTTGAACCTCAAAATTACAGATCAATCGGTGGCTGGCGAAACTTTCACTCCGGGCTGTTTAACATTTTTCCCCGTCGGGCCAGGCTGGCCGACGTGCCGGGCGTTCCTCGCGCGGCGGCCAACTTAAACGGCGAGTCGCGGCGGACATTCCGCGGATGCCGGCTCGATTAAGACGGCAGTCCGGGAAAAATGTTGAGGGCTGAAACGATTCGGCCGGGGGGGGGGGGGGGGGGGCGATGAGTTATGATTCCTGGCTTTGTTCGCCGGCGTAACACAGTTTCGTGTTACCATGGCGCCTGGCCGTTCGTGACGCGTATATCCCACCTATATCCACATATATCACCGGCCGCCTGCACAATTTACGCAAACGTGTATCGACACACGTACGTGCGCAGTTAGCCAGGTACGCCGGGGTCCCCGGCAGGCAGCCGGGATCGGCGGATTCCAATTGCCGATACGTGCCGCGAATGTCCTATCTCTGTTTCTCACTTCGGAGCGTTCCTTCCAAGATAGATCTTGGCCGGGCGATGGATCACCGTGTCCTGCCGACAGTGAACGATGAACGCCGCCCTTGTTTCCGCATTTCCCTACGGGCTTTGCCCGCCGGCGGGGACAGACGTATTGGAAAGTGGCAAACGCTGCTTGTTCCGGTAAAATATTTGACGAGAGAGCCTTCTCTCTATCCCTTACCACCGCGACCTTTTCCTACCGCGGCATTATCGCCAAATGCGGGCAAACGTATCGCCCCGCGATTAATCATGGCCCCGGTGTAAATGTAACTTCCCCGGCTATCTGCCGGTTATTTATGTCCCCGAATATGACGCTACGAGATATCCCTTTAAGGGGGGGGGGGCTTTAATAAGTCCGCAAGAGTGAGGGCGAATCGCACGCACACGCACACTTCTGACTCGCCATTTGACTCACCATTTTCGATTCGAATTAAATGTGTCATTTCGCCGACGACTACGGTGAATGACGCGTAAAGTTCCGCGCTTTTGTTCTTTCAGCGTCGCGGTTTTGATGAAGGAAAGTGAAAAGAAATAGAGCGGAAAATATGCGCGGTCGTTTTCCTCGTTCTGCTGTCAAATATAAATTAGAAAGAACTTATATTATTTTCGTTGCGTGATGAAATGATTGTAAATGGTGGTGACGTTGTTGCCCGTTTATATTACGTCGGTTGCTGTTTGCTTTATTCCGGAAATGTTATGGTATTGAGGAACGAAATGTTTTTAACATTTAGTACACTAGTAAATATGACTCTCTTTTTGGTCCATATATGTTTTAACACTTTCATATAAGGGAATAAAAAATTCATATATGGACGTATATGTCTTTCCTTAATCCAAATGCGGTCGTATATATGACAGCAATTGATTTCCACATAAGGAAATTATTAAGTGCATATATGGCTAGAGTATTGTGTTAATTATCTATGTCCATGTATGAATGTTGTTGAATGAAATTCAATCCATAACAATGTAGTAGTTACTTTGCAAACAATTGTCATACTCGTTAAATAAGTTAAATACAACATATTTCAACGACATTAAATTGAACGCTGAATAACATTAATAATAATCTCAACAAATACGAAATAAGTCCACGTTGAAGTTAGCTAATGTATTGGTTCATTGTTCTGTGAAATTCCATTATTCAATAACATGTAATGTAATGCGCTGTATGAATTTACTATACATCACTTTTATTTCAGTAAATATTGCCGCGAAGTCGGTATAAATTCATGCAACCATTCAAAGACGCAAAATTATATAATTAAAGCGTATACATCTACTTTTACATTTACTAATAAAATGAACGAAACGAATGCAACGCAATTACTTTTCTTATGCAGCATTCAATTGACCCACAGTTTACGTGTACGTAAATTTGTCAATATTGGTGTATCAATTTAATTTAATTTTGCCTGAAAATAGTTGAACCGTATTATACGGCAAAACTTTTGCAAACGTGCTTTTTGCATAAAACGAATAAAATGCATCACGCTGGCAGATCGGGCCGCGGATCGAACACAAGAATCGGCTTTTCCCACTGTTTGAACATTTTTTTTTTCGCAAAAATGTTTGCTTTTATATCTTTCCTCTTTTTTTTTCATTCTTCCCTTTTTTACGGTTTTGCACTATCGAAATGTGATCAAAAAATGACATCGCAATATTGATTCATTTATGTAAACCACGGGGATGATCACGCATTGCAAACGGTGTAAAATATAACGATTACTAAAACAGCTTAATTGCAAATATAATCGGTTATCCGAAAGTTGAATTTCAATTCAACCGGTTATCCGAAAGTTAAACCTTGACGCATGATTTTTTTTTTTTTTTTTTACAAAACTAAACATGCGTGCAATAAAAATTTCATTTTGCATACTCCACAATTGGTATTAAATATTTGCTTACATTTTTTCAGAAATTTAATTGAAGAGCTATTATTGAACAGATTATAAAACATAATAACCACAAAGTTTTATTAAAATTCGCACATTGCTTCGAATAAATTACATTTAATAGCATATTTTTGAAAACTTAATAACAGCAGTAAGTTTCAAAATAAAAGCACTTTTCCCTATTAATACTATAAAACTACAGTAAATATACCTGATGGTAAAATTTCAATTCTTTGTAAATTAAAATTTAAGTATTAATTTTACTGTAAAATTAATCCACTTCTACTTTAATTTTTGTGTACAAATATTATGGTGCTAAAAAACGAAACGATTTTAAAATACAAAATATCACAATAACACCTTTACTTTTGTTTTGTATTTACATCCATTTTTACGTCCTTTGGATGTAAATAATTAATATTATTATATTTTTGTTGCATTAATTAGACCTAATAAATGTTTACAAACGGAGCTTTTTTATGTGCTCAATTTGAAAGACGTTTCATTCTTCAGTTCCATACAAATATTTGGAACTTGAATATCACGTGGTTTAATTTTAAGGCGCGTGCATTTAATGAACTTCCTGTAAATTTGAATTAAATTTAATGCAAAAATTCGTAACAATGTAATGTTTTTAGATCTGCGATTGTTTGGGTTAAAAAAATGTAAATATCGGACCACTGTGAAAGATCAGCAAACATAAATCACAATCGAAGTGAAATTAATTACGACAGCCAACTCAGCGATAACTAATCGTTTCCCGATTGCGCATGTATGAGCGAAATTTAATTAATGTCACATTAAATTATATATCACTAACTATGCAATATTGGCTCGCCGCGTGCGTTAAACGCATCTATTTAATTATTTACATAAGTAAACAACACCGTCGCCATTCTTATATTTTATCCAGCAAATAACTCCATTTGAATGTGTGAACGTTGCATCGAACTGTCGGTTTGCCCAAAATACGATTACATTTAAGTAAGCAAACACCGTAAATTACAAGCATTTGTTATTCGCCAAAAGTAAACTCAAACTAAACTTGTTTATGAGCTTTGGTATAAATTCCCGAGTAATTATTAACACGTTGAAATTTATATGACGAACTGCTGGGGAACTGAGCACGGAATGTCACACTTCCTTGTTCACGTGTGTAATCTGAAGACCTTTGACCCGTCAAGTAATACTAAATTTAGTGCAAACCTCCCGAGATGTCATTTCAGCGTCAAAATCAAGTCTGTTTTCGCACAGGTCAACACTTGGTTTATCATTAATAATGATATATATCCTTTGCATAATTCCTGTTACTGAAATGATAATCTCCAGTGTCGTTGAATTTATATATTAAAAAGTGCAATGTTGCAGCATGGAACTGAAGAATGGAACGTTTTCCTTAAATTTAGTAAGAAAAAACAATGTTTATAAATATTTGGAAGGTTAAATTAATGAAACAAAAACAATAATATTGTTTATTTACATCCGAAGGGCATAAAATGGATTTAAATACCAAACAAAAACAGAGTTTGTTTACATTTTGCGTTTTGAAAGCGTCTCATTTTTCAGTACCATCATTGCAGCCTGCAATTGTGAATTTAAGAATTTAATGACGTTGTTCGTTCGGATTCCGCGCATTTCAATCACTGCGAAGTATTTTAATTGAAATCTAGATCAGATTATCTGATGACTCAGATAATTTGGACTTGTGATTGAAAGGGCAAGTTAGCTTGAACGTATCCACTTAATTGTGTACATCTATATATCACAAATGCGGCATTATGTTATATATAACTGTTTCTCCTATGAATGCATTTATTAAAGCATGTATTAATCATGATCGTTATCATGTTTATCATATTAATCTGCATAAGCGTTGCTTCCTGAATAAAATATCCAAATTACATGTTAAGGTTTAGCATGTTATACAATTTAGTTCAATTTATTTTAAAAGTTTGGAATTAATTAATTTATTTCTGAAAGTGTGGAATTAATTAATTTACTTATTTTTGAAAGTGTGGAATTGAATCAGAACGACGCGTTTATAACAGCTGGATGATGCAGCCCTATTTTTTATTTTCCCCCCCCCCCCCCCCTATACGTAATCTGGTCGTAGTCTGGATCACGCTCCTGACCCAGACTCTTGCCAGACTGTAAATCCAAACTCTATCCATAAAGTTCGCTAAAAATTAGGAATCAGTTTCTTAAAATTTCCCGCGGAGAAAAATTCGTCTGGATATCGCCTGAGATCAATCTGGAAAAAATGTCTAAATGTTATCTGAAGAAGATCTGAAAATAAGCTGGCCCAGGAGCGTTTCCCAGAATAAATCCAAACGAATTGCAACCTCGAAAATAATTGGATAATAACTGGGGTATATTTGGAGAGCATCTGGTTGAAATATCTATGTAAAATCTGGACTTTGTCTTTATTATCTTTAGCCAGATATTATCGAATTATCGCTCCTGGGCCAGCTTATTTCCAAACGTTTTCCAAATCATTTTCCAATTAACATCCAAATATTTTACCAAGATTATTTCCAGACAATATTCAGATGAATTTTTTCCTCACGGGTTGTAATCCCTGGTTTCTAATTTTTATTATTATTTTCTCTCAGTGACAGACAAAGATCTCGCTAGAATATTTTACAAGTAACTTGCAAATATGAAGGATGAACCTGCAACTTACTAACGTAATACTTGTATAATTTTCCACCTGGGCAAACTTAATACTATTTAACATAACATTTTCCTGCAAATTGTTATTAAAAATACGCAGAGATGCGGAAATGTTAAATTAAATCTCCTCCCAATTATTAATAATAAAAACCTCTAAACCATTCACGAACAAGGCACTAATCTCCTCACGTTTCACGTCAAACAATTTCGATTCTGATTGCATCATAAGCTCAACGAAATAGTTACAATTGCGGAGCTCGAGTCACTAAGCGAAGAAATCATCTTCGACTAGAACGGCCCCGCGCGATGCCGCACGACTTTGGAGTTTGCGCATTAATCGCTTTTTCTCGCTTTGGAGCATGTGTAATTGCAGGAAAGATTACATTACAGCGCGCGTAATTGGTAGTAGACGTAAGAGCTTTGTATGTTGCGCCCTTATGTGCGAGGAACCCCTATGTTGCGTGGATCGCGACTCCAAACTGAAACGCGAATCAACAATTTTCCCTTTTCCTTAGACGTTGCCCGGGTCTCAAATGAAAGAGGCATCCCGAGAACTGGCTTGGAGTATTTGCGCGGGGCAAACACGCCGCACGTCAGAAATGGCGCGCAGTTCCTCGCACTGTTTCCTGTATCTCTTTATGTTGGATCGAAGCTTTATGTCAGCGCGCTGGCTCGGCTCCGTTATTAAACCCCGAGAACGAGCGAAATCATCCCCCCCCCCACCGAGATCCGAGTTAAATCAGCGAGGCCGCGGCTCATGCCGGCTTCGAGATAACCGCACGAATTTCTTTGACAACAGCGGCAAATTCAAACGCCCGCGGATTAATTATGCACATTTTTATCGCGGCGGGGTATTCCGTGCGCCCGCCTCAATGGTCCCTCAATGAAACGTATTAAATTTCGCGAAGGCCCGCGCCTCGCTGCAAT
The DNA here is from genome assembly GCA_022817305.1 of Leptoteleia sp. ZL-2020. Taxonomy (NCBI): domain Eukaryota; kingdom Metazoa; phylum Arthropoda; class Insecta; order Hymenoptera; family Scelionidae; genus Leptoteleia; species Leptoteleia sp. ZL-2020. Next base: position 7,392 of record JABFPN010000973.1, read on the forward strand.
GCGATTGTTGGTTTTGTTTCGCTCTAATTAAATTCTCACTGATGCGATGACGAAGGAGCCGGCGTTCGAGAGCGCCAGGTCAATTTATTGGATTAATCAAATCTAAAGTCAGCGGGACAAAGGTTCCTTTTAATTCGTTCGCTCGGCTCGCGGCAATTCAAACTGACCGAGATCAAATATGCCGCGGCGAATTTTAAATTGCGCTGCGTTTTGAAACTACCGCTTCAGACGTGTCGCTGGAGAAATAAATAGTCCGTACATGCACCCAGGTAGAAATTTATACGAGTGTTAGGTTAATAACTTGCAAGTTCGTCTATCAAGGTTCAATGTGGTTCAATGTTCAAGTTTCTAAAATCAATCGAGTTGTTTTATCCTTATTTGCCGCGTTTCAACGACTCTAATTGCAATTCGGAAAGTAGATCACTCGTGATTCATACGCTTTTTAGAAGAAGATATCATTTTTCAATAACAACTCAACTCTTTAGTTTTTAATGTTCTTCTTCGTTCATTTTTAGCACATAGTTATGTTTCACGTGGTTTCTCATTCCTAGCTGAACTTTAATAGATTGGCCTCTAAATCTCACTTTTTCGGATGAAGAAGTTCTTATTCGCGCGAGTTAAGAGTTTCATATGAAAATTGAATGCAACAGAGGATTATTATATAATTGTCGAGCTTTATCACTTATTATGTAATTTTCATTCGTGCTTTATCGCTAGAATTAAAAAAAGAAGACATAAAAATCGTAATTGTCGTGATTTGTGAAACATGTTCTTCATTATTCAATACGTTCATATTAATGGGATATTTTTAATTAAATTTTTATCATTAAATTTAATGAGTTGACACTTAGTACAACGTAAAATTATTTTAATAGCGTTGTTGAAATTATACGAAGTAGCGTCATAAAATTGTTCAGAAATAAATGCTGGTGCATTTTGATATCAGGCAGTCGCGTAACCCCTTTTTAACATTAATGACAACTTTATAAAAAAGTCTGAACATTATTTCGCGTCCTACTTACGTTAACCTTGATTTTAATGTAATCAAATAATAATTCTACCTAACGTTGTTGACATACTGCATGCCTATTAAAAATTACAAAAAAAAAAATACGGATGAAGCTAAGAGCTCGAAACCCTTTACGTATAATTAACGTTTATCACATAATCACGTGACGTGATTCATCGAATTGCTCGCTTTGATGCATAATATTATCAATAAAAAATGTAGCAAATATATATAATTTATTACAGAAACAAATATTTGCAATGCCTTATTCTCACAAATATTAATATGATTCTAAAAGATACGAAATGTTTTCTAACTCCTTAAAACATTGTTAAATTTAATGATAAGTTATCTCTGTGTTGCCTTTTATAATTGATCAATAAATCCGATTGCAAACTTTTTATCAAACTCTTCATAAAGTTCAACCCCTTTGGGATTAACCTTTGTAATTACTCTTAAATAAATATTTTATTCCATATATAGCACGAAGATTAAAAAAAAACTTAAATATTTTATTATATTTAGAACAAACTAGAAGAAGGTATAATTTAAATGCAACATAATATAATAAAAAATAGAAACAATGTTGGAAAATGCATCGATGAGTTTAACGCGAGGCCTGGAAAACGTGGCAGCCGGATAAGAAATCAGTTATTGATATTCTTCGGGATGTACTTTGATTTCCTCCCCTAGCCACACCATGTTCACTTTACTTTGTTTCTGAATTACTCCGCGCGCGGCAGAGCTCGAGCCAACGCCGCTTGATAATAAACTACTCGGCAGCTTGAGCGGATGGAACTCGGCATATATTAATTATTACATCGCTTTCGAACGATACATATACATAAATTATATCCCCACGTGACATCTCAGTAGCATTATGCGGATCTCGCTTATCTATTCGCGACAGGGAATGCTGCGTGGTGATAACGTGTGTCGTACCATGAGTCAGGTAAATCCGGAACCAAACGATTTACCGGTCATTTGCAACACTTTTTTTCAACTTTTCCATAAAGTCAAGTCCACTGCGTACTACACTGAGTCAAATTCGTTCAGTTGACACGACTCATGAAAAGTTATAACAACTGAAAATATTAGTTGCAGTACGTTTGCAACCATGAAAGTTAGTAATTCGACTGAAAATTCGACTGAAAGTCAGTTGAGCAAATGCTTTAACTTCACTGTCAATAAAAACATGGCTATAACCGTATTAACAGTAATATATTACTGAGGTTTTTCTGTCAGAACAACTTAAAATCCCCGTAAACTTAATTAATGTTCAAAGTTCCTGATACAACCCTTATATATCTGATCAAGGTTGCATCACTAAGGTAACTCGCTGTAACATTAAATTTTTACAAAAATATATAACCAAGTTAAGTTGCTTTTTACAAATACCAAAACAAAAATAGTGTCATTTTGCATAATATATAATAAAAATAGTAATTCCATAAATAATCTTCAACGAACTTATCAAACGAATTAACCAATGATAATTCTTCGATAAATAACGAAAAATAGCCCTCCTTATCTTTAGGTTTAATTTATTTTCCGATAAACGTGTGCTTTTTGCTAGCTTTCGCGCGAACGTGTTTAACATTCCATTTACGCGGGAAAAAAGTGATACACAAAACACACAGCGCGACGTTACGCGCGAATATCGCACGTGGCACGAATAAACTTGATAAAGTAATAGGAGTGAATTGGTTATCAAGTGCTATCAAGGCACGAAATGAGTCTTTTTGCATGTATGATAACCCGAAATGAATGCGCGCGCCCAGGCGCATACGCAAAAAGTTTAGTTACGTGCTTTCGGGGAAAAAAACTGCACCGACAATAAGCGCGCCGCTAATTCCAGATGTGAAATTCACAAATCGTCGACGCCGACGAACATTTGCGTTCGGAAAAATTGTGGATGGATTAGTTTTATCGGTCGGTGAGCAAACGCCGAAATATTTTCGACAGAAGCAAACCATTGGTACAACCGATCGAACTAAATGCTCGAAAATACATTTTTCTCAGATTTAATCGGCTTATCTTATTGACATCCATTTCATATCTTTTGATATCATATGCTATGGCAGTTTTTAATAATGACAAATATCGGGGCTTAATCACTGCTCTTTTAAAATAACATGACCCCAATAAACATTAAGTAACAATCATTTAATTGCAATTTCATTGTAAAATTAATGTGGATAAGTTTAATGTTAAAAGTAAATTAAATATTTTAAATTATAATTATTACAAATTATGTCAAGAGATCATATCTGATTATACTTTGATAATAAATAAGTCATGATTGAGGCATGATCACATCATGTTCATATTATATTAAGTCATGTTTCTGTCATGGTTAAATCATACTTGTGTCATGCTGAAACATGATTTATATTCATAATTTGTTGAACCTACACAGAAAAAAAATATGGAGTGCGCTACTAAATTTCTATTTAAATTACATATATTGCTTTTTTGTCTGAAATTTTTATTTGAAATCAATCACAATTGTTTTACCTAGGAAGGAATAAAATTACCCTCCACTTTTTCGTTATATCAGCTCATTTATCCAAAGTAACAAATTATTCCTCGCTTAGAAAAACGCCAAGTATATTTAAAAAATATTTATTTTCGCGGTTTGACATGTAGACACATCGAAATAGAGTTTCTCATTTAGCACCGCTGAATATTATTACAAAGTTAACATATTTTCTTACAGTTATATCGCGACTCTATAAAAACAAGTATATTTTCCACAGTGTGCTGCAATTAACATAAAAAGACTCTTGCGAATACCACGAGTATAAACTGAGCAGTAAAAAGTTAATGATAACAAGAGCGGCCAAATTTATTTTATTTGCAAATTTTCATAGACTCCTCCCCGCAAAGACGTGTCATTGTAATAGTGCCAATTACAATGTTAAGCTTTAATTGTGCAGGATTGCGATAAATTGTTTTAGTTATTATTTCTATCTGAACAGTACGAAAACGTGCCCTTCGCTCGTGGAACGTATACATATTCATATTGTCAAACAACTTTAAAATATTCCATGTATAAATCGATTTAATAGTTTGCATAGTAAATACGCCTTTTTTCGGAAAACTGAAGCGTTGTCAATGATAATCAGTTTTCGCGAATATAATTATAGGCTAAAGGCCATTTTGCATAACAGGTGAAGTTCATTGGCAAAACTAATGCAATCCTTTTTGGGATAACGAAATAAAATGTTGTCATAACTGAGTGTCATAAATTACAAGGTAAAACAATGTTTGGGCAATCGTCAATTGTATATTGATAAATTTATTAAGGGAAGACTTATAATAAAAGGAAAACATTAATTAAAGTAAATTAGTTGTGATTTTAACTTCTAGGAATACAAATCTATCTTCACCTTTTAAATAAAAAAATTCACATTACAACGACTTCAAACGGTGTAAAATTGTTATTGAATTGCTCATAATGTGAATGCAAGTGGTTTTTGTGTTTGTTACAAATCTTACCCAATACTGCTTCCATTTCAACGTCTCTGTATACTTTCGGCCTTCTCCTTCTTCATCCTTTGTCTTTGACGTCAAATCCACTGTTCCACTCCATCCTTAAACACTCTATTTGATTTGAAATATCAAATTATACAAAGCGCACAAGAATGGATGTAAATACAAGATAAAAAAAGTTTGTTTACATTTTGCATTTTCAAAACGTTTCATTTTTCAGTACCATTACAAAATTGCCTATATTTCAAGGATATGTTATCATGTCCCCAACCTTGCGATATAATATTTTTACATCAGACAATTTTAACCGTAACCTAATGATAATGCCATCTTTTATCAAACGATTCAGACTTTGTAGATTAATTTACTTTCTTTGTTTACCGTAAAGATTTATTTATCTTTGTTTAAATTGAAAATCGCCAATTCAACGTTTGATCGTACATTATTCATCAATAACCTTGCCTATCATAAATGTAATTGTTCATTTTTGAAGCTGCACCAGCTTCCTAAAGTTAACGAAAGAATAATATCTAAAAGTATCGTGACAGCCGAACCAGTTCGGTATAATTTTTCATACGAACGGTCAGAACCTTCGGAAGGTCGAGACTACCCCCAAGGATAAATCGAATAACGTATGGGGATGGGAATCAGCGAAGCTCCCTTAGCAATCCCGCATCGGACACAGGCTTCTCTTGAATTCATCTTTCTAGAAATGGCCTGGAAACCAAAATAGAAAGTGTCTATTTATCCCAGAGCAAATATACATACAACCCAGAGTAGCGTTATGTGTACATACGAGAAAAAAAAACGTCGGTTCACGTTCAAAGCATCCTTATTGAACGTACGAAATATAATGTTACTTTAAAACAACATTAATTTAAATTAAAAATAATAACGAATTTAGTGATTTTTAACAATTACTGGGTGATTATTTTTCAATTTGTTATATACCTTTAAAATGCAAGCAGAAATAAATTGGAAGAAAAATTACTATACCTACCTTTTAATAACACTGACCGTAAAATCATTTCGTACACTGAGACAAATTATATAATAAAACTTACTGTATTATTAATGAATCGCGGACGAAAATGTATTTATGGTAGAATTTAGTAATAAATATACTTGGAATTGACACATATATAATATAATTTTATATAATTTTTCTCATTATAAATCGTTAGTGCTTGGCAAGTATCAAAGTATTGGTAAATGTTATACAATTTCTACTATACTGGAGTACTAATAAATTCTATAGATCTTTTACCCTTTCGACTGTCAATTTATATTAAAATACCACAACAAAATGTTTTACGTTAACGCTGTTATACAGTATAATAATTTTTGTCTAGTCATTTTTCTGCGTGTGTTTACGGAAAGAAATATTATAGAAATAAAATATGCGCCAGTAAACAATAATTACAATTGTATTACTTGTCTTTACATAATAATAAAATTTACTTTTTACAATCACATTGATCTATTTATGTACCCGAAAAAAAAAGTTTTTGCGAATTTACTTTTTTTGTGCCAATTAACGGCTTCATAAATTTTCCACGGATAAGTAAGGGCTGTAATTGAAAACAAATGCGATCATTGATCCCTCGATTAAACTAGCCTTTTTTTTCTTTTTTTTTTTTTTCATTATTGACCAAAAAAGTAATTATGGCCCCGCTTATTCGTATTCCGTATGTATTAATGATAAATACGATGGTTTCAAATGGGATCATACGTAACCATAAAACAAGCTTTTTATACATACACCTATTATTACCCTTTCATTTTCCAATTACATGAAAATGTAAAACATGATTAATAGGTCTTATCCGAGGATCGTTAATTATGGGACAGTTTGTATCTTTTTATCAACGCAAAATAACTAAACTGCCTCCAGGAACGGCGCACAATGTGTGTAAATATTTCAAAACTGTCCGCGTACATTGAAACGTCACGCCACGTATTCTGTTCACGTTTTCGCCCCTGCAAAATGAGTTAATTAAAACCGTCCCGTTGCAACGGTGGATACTTCGATTCGCTATTCGCAACGAGGACACCGTTCACTTTTAACACCGCAAAGGAAGACTCTGACCTCTTACTTCTTACTATTCAAACGTACGTCCAAGGGTTTTGCATTATTCCGTAAATGTAATGGAAATAAACAAATTGTTGAACGTTCGCATACAAATTGTAGATTTGAAGTTGAGCTCACTACTGTGCGAAACAATATTAAAAGTACTCGCAGCGAAAAAATTTCTAAATTAAAAGTTAATATTTTGCTTCGTTATCTGCGTGGTTAGAAATTAAATATGAAAATCATGTAATGTGTTTTTTTAAGTTAGCAAGAAGAAACGTGTGATTTATGGACATTAAATTACATGGAAATATTCTGTTCTGTCTTCTGTGTTAACTACATTATCCTATTGTACGCGGAGGAAAAAATCAATAGTTGCCATAACTAACAAAAGCTCGTTGGATGAACGAAAATTGTTTTCTTTCCGTTGTTTTTTAATTTCATAAACGATGAAATTTAATTATCAGAAACATTTATCATTAGCCACTGCACCTCTATTCTCCTTGTTTTGCTCAATCGGTATATATAACATGTATCCCTATCAGTACATAATTTTCATAGAATATCCTACGAATATTTTTTTTGAAACATTAATATTATATCGTATCCTAAATATATGCTACGAATTTTACATGTCCACTTGAGATGCTATTCCTAGTATATTATTTTCATATTCCTAGAATGTTATATTGTTCGTTATATGTTCGTATAAAAGATATTTAAGGTTGTCATAATCTTAAAATAACAATTATTCAGTGTAAACAATACCGTAATATAAATATAATTCATTTAATACAGTAGCATTCTATCATTAAAATAATATTCCAGGGATATCATTTCAAGCGGAAATTTAACATTCATAATATGTACCTAGAATATTATATAATATTCTAAAATCATTATTTTAATATAATTTTAATATTCTATGAATATTCACAGAATATTGTTGTAATATTAAATAATATTATGTGCTAATAGGGATGGCTTTGGCAAAAGCCAATAAGTTACTTATAGATACCTCTTTAAATTCTGCTGGATTAATATTTGCCAAACCAAACCTCATCTATTCTTCAACTCAATCCTATTAGTTCGAGACATTGGCATGGTACACGATAGGGTGTTTCTTCTACTCCATAATATCATTTACATAACTTCTCTCTCTACCCAACCAAGTTGCCTTACTGCTTTAACAAATATTATTGATCTTATTTTGCCAAATAACCTATATATTTTCTACAAAATTGTTAAAAAAAAACTGAAAATTTTAATTAGAACTGAATTTTAAACTTTTGTATTGGAAATACCGGGGACTTATTTGTACTTATAATTATTCTTTAATAAATAATAGGATAATATGATATTCTAGCAATACTATGAGGTGTAATAATTGTCAATGTGACATTTCTTTCGCTTATACTTCGATTATTTAATACATTTGGTCGAGCACAAAACCAACCGGACCCTAACACTAATCAACTAAATATGAACCGAGGAAGTTCAATTATCGAGCGGCCCCGGTTAAATTGCCTGGAAATTTTCTCAGCCAGTCATATGGCTTTCTCCACTTTGCAGCTTGGATTCGGACATTTCAAATAATATTAGTTACAACGGCTAGACTTAAAAAATTTTGTTTGATACTGTTGCCCGCATTTAATTTAAATTAAACTGACTTGCAGTCAATGGGCATATTGGCGTAAGCCATTTATGAAACTGACTCGGCTGAAACGAAAAAGGAAACTAATTAACGAAGTTATGAATGTAAAATCTTTCGCGGAACAAATGCCGCATTTTTGCACGACTTAACTTTCGATTTGAGAAAAAAAAAAGAGGGAGAGATAAAAAAGGGACGAGAAACGTAAAATAATATCCACCCAGGGGATTTAATTAAAACGAACCGTTAAAGAATCACGAGTTGAAAAGAAGTTTCTTTTCGTTAAGAGATTTGCTGTAAAAACAGTGGGATCATTGTTTCACGACATGCCAAACAAAGAGTCGGTACGTGGCGCGGTTAGTTGAGAGTCGGGGGAGAAAAAAAAAGGAAGATGCCAAAACTGGAAAGATATAGACGAAGCGGCGGCTTTTCTTATCGCAAAGTGTTTTTATTATGACCTAACTATTTCAAACGTCGGCTTCCTCTTTATCATTCCTCACCACCTAAACGTCCTTTCGTCAAGCGTACAAACGATGTAAGGGTAACTTCTGACTATAAAATTCCCGATATTAATTTTTCTCCCGCAATGAAGTATTACAGACGGAATGCGAGAAACAAGATTCGTCCAATAATAATAGTCAAAGCCATCTTTTTCTTCCTTTCACTTCCTTTTTTTCTTTTTTTTTTTTTTAATTTTCTTTTTGAACGCAATCCGAAATAACTTCATACTTAAAATTCTTCTATTCCTTTGAAAATACATTTCCGCTTAAAATTATCTCCTTTTAACCAAAAACGAAATTGAAAAGTAAAAAAATATAAATATCTAAAAAAAGCAAGTTCTTGTTGTGTAGGGGGAATGTCTGGTATATTGGACTGGTTCCTAAATTAGACCACCCTCACATCTGAAAAAAATCTTCGATACTAGCGATGTGCATCTAACTTCATTACATATCGGCTATATTGTTTTTGTTGTAATATAGCTAAGAAATTATTTTGCACAATATCAAATTAGATCAATCAGTTTAAACCTGTAAATAAGTGTACCTAAATATTCCCTTTATGGTGTGTGATTTTAATAGTTTATAAAGTTACTTGTTACATTCTACAATGTCATAAAGCGCAATTTATTATAAAAATGATATCATGATAATTACATGTTACGTCATGATATTTATGAAATAATACTCCGACATAAAAAAAAATATCATACGAGTTTAAAGTGATTCACATATAATATATACGCGTCGTCTCACTGTAATTCCACATTCATGTTCCTATGAAGCTCTTCGTTATCTGCGACATAAAAGTAAGTACAATTTTATGACAACAAAGATAAGAAAAACGTTAGGAAATTTAACGCTTTCGTAAATATTAAAAATTCAACAATTAATTTTATATCGCACAATGCAGGCAAATAAAATGACGGACGTAAGTGTCGTCTTAAATTCTTAATGGCATATTATCAAATGTATATGGTTATGGGCGGGGATATTTCGTGGCGGATGTTTTGTCCCAAGATATTTCGCTCACAGAGAGTGTACATTTCAGGACATTTTACAATGGTTTTATTTTGTTCGATAATGTTTTATTCGATTATTCATATTATGTTGTTATGCCAAACCAATTTCATTGCTGACAATTTTGCTTCTCGCGTAATAATATCCGAAAGTTAAGAACATGTTAGGTTTTATTAAGAAAAATATATTTTAAGTGATGCTTTAGTGTACCTACTAAAAAATTAATACAATACCAATCTGCGCAATCTTGAATCATAAAAGTGTCATTTTCTTCTTTAATCTTTTATACAAAAAAAAATGTAATCTAGCTTTCCTACGTTTCGAATTTAACGATCGTCCATTCTATATAAATGAAGCGCTCTAAATAGCAAAAAAAATCATTTAAACTGAAATAAACAAACGTAAATACGAAACTATTGTAAATTCATGTGATAAATATTGATGTACTTTTTAATGATGGACAATCTACACTGAGAAAAATGCGATAGAAAAAATGACTGTTTTTAACTGTGTTTCAGATGTATATCCGTTTTTCAGTAAAAATTACTGCTTTTTAAAAGCAAAGAAACTAGTTTTAAACATTATTTTCATAAATGGAACAAAAACATTACTGAAAGACGGATATACATTTGAAACATAATTGGAAATAGTAATTTTTCCTGTCACATTTTTCTCAGTGTATAATTGAAAATAACTGAACCCACATTAAATGATTAATCTTCGCCACTCACCGCATTTGCATTTGAATAAAATTAAAAATATACGCTTGATATCTATGGAACTAGCGTATCAAAATTTGTACGCAATGGCAACTATCCAATTTACTGCGGAGATTACGTACGCTGTACAAAACGTAGTGGAGTCATTATAAAATAATTGGACACTAAATATTAGATGGTGGGTATGAGATATAATTAATACGAACATTATCCGTACAACAGATGGTCCCGATATAGCTTCTACAAATGTTTTACATATTATTTATAAAACCGCAACTTCTTACGTTTCGCTTCGTTATTTTTATAACTTACGAATTTTAACAAACGCTCGATATGATATAGAAAAGAAATTTTTTTTCTCCCGTCATAAACGATCTATTATCTATCGTACTGAAAAATGAAACAACAATATTTAAACAAACATTGTGTTTGTTTTGTATTTACATCCATTTTTGTGTCCTTTAGATGTAAATAAACAATATTATTGTTTTTGTTTCGTTAATTTGACCTTCCAAACACGGCTTTTTTGTGGTCTCAATGTTGAAAACGTTCTTCAATTCCATCTATTATCATTGTTAAACCAAAAATGATGATACGAATACTCGAAATCAGATTTTATTTCATACTTTGCTCAAATTTTTTCCTCTTTTTTTTTTAATATGCAAATTAAATATTTATACACGAATTAATAGGTCTGTGCGACTTTTTTTAAAGCGTTTTATATGTGTTAAAACTTTTAAAAGTTTTGCATTTTCGTTGATAACGCAACTGGTTTGAAATATTCTCCATTTTTTAGCCGCATAGCTGCGGGCTTTTAGGTTTACGTTAGGATTTACGATTTGATATTATGCAGATGGTACTTGCATTAAATGCACTGACAGTCCAGCGTACTAAAAGAGATCTAGTTCCCCATTATCCGCAAAATGTTCGAAACTTTCCTGCCCGCTTTCATTAATTATATTTCCGATCATCTTAATTTCATTTTTGATAAAAAAAAGCGGCTTAATCCGCGTGATATTCGCGTTACGAATTTAACATAAACATTTAACCGGAAACCAATCGTCGCTCCGCGAAATATAATTAAAAAAACACAAAATCGTGCTTGTCAATTCTATCGAATAAAATGGCTCCGGCCCTATCTATCATTTTCAACAATAATCTGTGTCCTTACGGATTTTTTCTCGACAAAATTTACGGTTCATTTAGCGTGTGACATATATCGAACTGTCATCATAAAGTACGTCGACTTGCAGGCTGTACTGAAATTGTTATTAATAACATCAAGTCGTAGCCGATACAATTGCAGTTACAGCAACTTTTGACGTAGACTAATATCTTTTAATGAAAATAGTCGTACTTTCAAAGATAATAAAATTTTGCTTGACAATCGAAGTAACTGATTGACATTTAATTGCTTGATTGACATTAAATTTATGTGAGTCAATTTTATGAAAAGTAACTTAGCGAGTTCATTGAATTACATGCACTGTATAGCTGGAATCAGCCATACAAATTTATTTAATCGTTCACACAGTGAAATCGAAGTAGTTTTCGTTAACATAATGAGGTTATGTTCAGTCCCCATAAAATAAGTGTACGGTTGAATACAGCTATTGTGACGTTTAAATATTTCTTTTATTTAAGTTTATCTACCAAAAAAAATACTTTTTTTCCGCGAATGTATTAAAAACTGAATATAACTATAAAAGAAGAAAAACTAGTGAAATGAGTGAAAGAATATTATATAACCTGTCGTTATTTCCTATTAACAATTAAATAAGTGATCAATTAAAATTGAATAAGAAAATATTTATTTTTAAATAAAAATAATATCAAACTTGCCAAAGAAATTTTATTTATATGTAATAAATTGAACAAATTCTGATCAATACCTAACTAATACTCGCCTATACCTGCCCGCAGGTCTATGATATATACATACATACATACATATATATATTATATACATGTATATGTAATTTTTTCCACAACCCTGTAAAACGAAATTTTATTTCAACGATAATATTGAATTTATAGGAATACTCTTCGTGAAAAGTGGATATCCGTAACGTGTACAAATTTTGTGAAATAGAAATATTCCGTTCATTTTACAGTTAGCTGTAATCCTGAATAAATGCGCGTAGATAAATTCGCGTATACGTATAATTGTAAACATAACGCTTGATTTATTTTGGGCCATGTTATTTGTTGATTTTGAGTCTCGACACGTAATACCATTTGGGAATATCTATAAACGCTCCTTAGAGATACCTGGCACGATATATATTTGTTATCCTGCAAAGTAGCACAGAAGCTCTAAAACATTGCCAAATTTATCGAGTGGTATCATAGCAAAACACAGTTTACCTGTGTGAGGTGTACCAGGTTTGGCCACAACCGACACTACCATTCACAAAATCATCATAATTTTACTGTCACATATTTGTAATATGTAAACATATTTATACCCGCTTTGATTTGACCCATGAAAAAGTGTTATATAGGCGCCATATATGCAAGCAAATAGAAAAAAAATTGAGTAATAAATTAGATTTCTTTTTAATTATTTATGATTATGTAAATTTTATAAAGTTATTTTTCCTAAAAAAAAAAAATAGCGAAAAAATAATCTTTTTAAACTATATCTTACATGTGAAATTAAACAATGTAATTCGCATTATTATAACACCAGTTAATCTGTTTACATTTTTTACCCGAGCATTACTTTAATGATAATCGACACCTTATCATGTATGGTTCGCAGTACCTATTTTTCTCGATAATGCAATTTATATAGACAGCTGCTCATCAATATTATGAATCGTCAGTTTCGCACGGTGTATTTTTTATATTGTTTAATGTAACACTTCAAAGAAAAATATTTTATGTTGTCAAGATAGATGAATCGCAGTGTAAAAATTTAAATTTGATAAATACAGTCGAGTCTTCTTTACTTGTCATTCAATCTATCCTTCCTTTTAACCTACCTTACCTCCATAATAATTCAGCCATAATGGGGGGAGGGGGGGGGGGGAGAGCTGATAAATTATTCATTTTTTTCTAAAGGAAATAAATTTAACATACTTCACACACTGTCAACCAACTTGGAAAATTCAACTAAACGATTAATAAATGATTTGGTGTATTTTTAATTTAAAAAAAATTATTTAAAAAAAAACTCGTTAAATTAACGAAATATTACAAGCTAAATCAATTTGTTTAAGCCAAGATATTTTATCTTTGCTAAAAATATATTAATACTGTGCACATAATTAAATTATTAGCAATTAACTAAAATATTAAAATATATTTTTTACTTAGATAGGTTAACGAAATTAATTAAACAAAAAATAAAAACTCTATTTGTAAAACTATGATAACAAAATTTAAACTTATATATATTCACCTTTATCACGATTAATTAAATTCCCTGAGTTCCTAATAAAACCGAATTTATAATCTAAGGAAATATTATTTAAACGTAGAATGAATTTAAATATATAAATTGAATACCAAGGAAATAAAAAAAAGGATCATAATTAATGTAATAAGTCTTAATTATTTTCTTTTATTCTCAACAAATTTTGATACGTATTATAAATACAAAATATAAATTTAACCGATTTATATGTACGGAAAGAATATTAATTTAATTTATTCATATTTACTGTATTTAGTAATTCTGAAATAAATTAAACATTAAAATAAATGTTGTTTTAATTTTTAATTTAAATTATTAATAAATTAAATAAATATAATTTACATTTCATTCGCAATATTTATTTTCCAGTCCTCTGTCACTTTTATGCTAACATAAATGAATTATAAAAGCTTCGTATGAATTGAAATAATTCCCGCGTATTTACGATCATTTTTAAAATAATTTACACATATTCGTTCGTTTTACTGATATAACAATAAAGTTTGAAACTTATTTAGAAGAGAGCACAATGTGAGGTGAAGTTTTAACTCTAAAACCACTATGTTCATCGTGACTCACATTTGAAATTCTTCTCAGCGACAATTAGCCGTATTATTTCTGCACTGCATTCAAAACATTACCTGCGACTCGTTGAGGTTCGCCTTTATTAACATTTCTGTATTGCTGCGGTGCCAGAGACATACATAATTAAGTTATCATAAATATAAAATTACTAATGTCAATTACCTTCCACTTATTTCTTTCCAATACTCGACAATAAACATTTTATATTACATTGTTAAATCGCACAAAAATGTATATCGTCATTGTTTTTAAAAAAATAACATTTTATATGTAACAAAAAGTATTTAAGAAAAAATTTAAAAACGCTGAATTTGATATATTAAAGACAAAGGATGTAGCGAGAGGAAGGCCGAAAAATAATGGAAACATTATTGGATAAAGATTCGTGCCAAACATAAAATGAACTTGCACTTATATTGGAAGTAACTCGACAAACAATTTTATATCGCTTAAAGTGCATTAAGAATGTCAATTTTTTATTAAAAATGATGGATACTTATTTGCACTGATAATATTAAAATTTTCTTAACGAAAACCTTAAAATACTAGCAAAATTTTACAATGTTCCATGAAGTCTCGTAACATTCATTACAGTATTCTTATCAATAAATTCGTGCTTCCTGTTCCTCGTCTCGCGCGCCACCATTGCGAAACGCACGCTCTCCCGATGACGCGATGCAAGCATGAATGCGTCGCTGCGACATGAATTTTGTATTCAAATTCAAATTACAAATATTCGCTATCATGACTTTCGTAACACGAGTGCACATAAATGCTTTTTATCGATTTCCTTCGGCTCGTTTATGGAAATCAGCTTCTTCTGCAAAATTTTCGCGACACGCTCTCATACATACGGCGTACGAGACGCTTTCCCAATAAATTTCTGAATAGCACTTTTTGTCGGCTATAAAGTCAATCGCAGATTTTTCGATCTACATGTGGCAATAGTTTCGGATTTAATTTAACACGGAAACAAAACCGATGTCCTTCACGTCGCCCACGTGGACGAGACGGGGCCGCGCTGTAAAAAGCAAAGAAAATTGAAACAATAAAAGGAACGAGGTGAAAATAAACGTAAAAAGGGAAGGAAACTAGCGAAAGCAAGGAAGTATAAAAGCGGGAGAAAAATGGGGACATTAAAATAAAAGTCAATAAGAATACATGGGAAATCGTCGGTACGGGGCAATTAAAAGGTACGAGCCTGGAAACGGGCCGTATTCTCGGCTCGGCCATTCGAGTGACTGCGATGCGGCGCCACCTCCGCCTCGGGCCGCCAAGTCTTTTAACGCATAACTGTTATCGAAAGATAACCCCCGATGGTCCGCGCACATACACAATGACTCGGCGTTACGTGTCTATTCTGGATACGAGGATTTCGAAGCTCAATTCTAATTCACTCGCGGGACGAGAAAAGCTTCTCTGCTCTTAATCGCGCTCGCTTACAAAGAGAGGATCAGTTATTCTTGCCGGAAACTTTTTTCTCAGCGACTTCATTGGGTATCTGATATTATAGGTCAAGAAGTTAATCCTTTTCTCAGTCTTTCCGTCTTTAAAAGGCGGCCATTTCTCCGCTTGTTTGCCAACAAAATCGTTCAATGTTATTTTATGGCAAATCCCTTTTGATGAAGTACTTTCCTTCTAATCCTGGCGTATAGAATAAGCACCGTTAATTGTTTACCGATAAGTGTGTAAACATAATCGTCTTGTAATTTAAACCGTTTGCTATTTCGATTCGAGCATTAAATTAATATTTTCAATTTAATACATTTTGCAAACCTCTATTAAAAGGATGAAACTACCCTGGTTAAAGTTTAACGAGATTTAACAATAGGAAAAATCTGTTATGAATTATTACGGAATTTGCAACAGATAAATCATAATACTTTGATATTTCACAATGTTCATATTGTGATTTGCTATGAATTATCATAAAGTATTGTGATTTATCTGTTGCAAATTCCGTAATGATTCATAATAGATTTTTTCTGTTGTGAAATGTCGTAAAGCTTTAACCAGGGTAATGAAGTTGACAAAATGGTTATTGTTTACATGACACCAAAATTGTTCTCACTGCGAGTCTAATAAAATATAATGGAAATCTTATTAATATTATTATTATTAATATTCAATTTCTAGCATCTTTTACTAGGTTTTAAGTGGTCTTACTAGACTTGCACGAGATAATTTTTTACATTAGACAACGAGTATATCCGAGCATTTATTGTAAAGTCTAGAATTTCTTATAATACTTTTCTTCTTAGTGTAACTTCTACAGTTACACACGATTGGGTCGATTAAAAATCACAAACTAAGCCAAAACATGTGAATGCATCAAATTGATCAAACAATTCTCAATAGCCACCAACGAGTTATGTCAAGTGCCAGAGACACTGAAAGGAAGTTTGTGAGGCACGACACGTACCAACCGCGATTTCGTACCACTGAGCTTTCTTTTTAGCCACAAAGTGCTTAAATCCTCAAAGAGATCTTTCCCTTAGGATACTCCTTTCCGATTTATAAAGATTCGGCCGCACCAACGCCTATCATTCGCTTTGGCTGAATAAGGATTACCGATAGGACGCTTCAGTGACATAGAAAATAGGACAACTTGAACCAGTCCAAGCTCGATTTAGTCACCATTTCATTACTAAATAAAAAGACCGTTGCTCACAATTGATTGATTAAACTCGGATGAGAAATGATCGCCCATCGAGGAGTGTATAATTTGAAGAAATGTGATATTACAATTTTTAAATAAGCAAAGGAAAGGAAAACAATATCGATGCCCTAATAAAAATGGTCCATATATGTTTTAACAATTTTATATAAAGAAATAAAAAATTCATACATGGACATATATGTTTTTCCTTAATCCATGTGGCAATAATTGATTTCCATATAAGAAAATTATTAAATCCCTATATGGCTTGAATATTATATCATTTATTGCTATATATCGACCATATCTGGCCATATATCGATTAAGGAAAAACATATATGTCCAGTATATAATTTTTTTATTTCCTTATATGAAACTGTTAAAACATATATGGACCATACATGTTTCATTTTTACTAGGGCAATTTTTATTTGTAAATTATGTTTTTAAATTTTAAGACATTATACAACCTCCCTTCATCATGATTATAACAAGCTGACGTCATACACAGACGGTGCCTCACATTCTATTACTAAATCCATCGAATGTTAACATGCCACCTTCAACAGAAGTTCACGACGCGTTGTGATTTCAACGATAAATTTTGTGCTGAAGCGAAGACAGGAATCTTATATTACGTGTCATTGTATATAATTTATCGAGTTACGATGAAAAATGCATCGCCCAAATTTTAATTCATATTTAATTCGCGCATTCATGCGAGGCTCAAACATTCTGTTATATTGTATGAGTGACAAAAAGATTATGAAAATATCTAAAATTATTATCTGAAAAGTCATTAAACAAACGCTAAAAGCGCAATATGAATGCTATTATTTTTATTCCCTTTTAACCTAAAAAGTGAGATGTTAAGGTAATCGATCCTTAAAATAAAACAGAAACGATAAAATAACTGCACATAGGTATATCGTGCAATTAAGTTTTAATAGTTTAATCAGTAAACCGTAAGATTAAATAAACAATCCTACCTGGTGCTTAAACTAGCTGATAATTTTAGTACAATTTTTATTTATCGTCTACTGCTAAGAGTCATAAAATATTTATAATAATTAATACGAAAAAATGCTTGATATAATATTAAAAAATTTTTGAATTATATACTTAGATGAAATGTTACTAAATAACCAAATCAGCCCTGGTAAAACTGAAACATGTATGGTGCATATATGATTCGCTTTTACTAGGGTTTAGCGATTTATATTTATTGTATAAGAAAATAAATTACTTAAATACTAAAATATAATTATAACTAAATTTATAAGGTAATTATATCTAAAATAATTAAATGAAATTGCACAGAGAAGTTGGTTATAAAAATGTTACCAGGCTAACAACTCAAAGCTGTTTTGTCGGGGAAATAAAGCAGTCATCAAAATCACGTAACAATGCTGAATCACTGAAAAAGATCGCTCGCCATAAATTTTTTAAAGTGAAATAAAATAAATCATATCAGGTTTCGATCCCTTTGAATATTTCACGTCGGCACGCGACCCCGTTTAATTCAGGGGAAAAGGACGGGCGCGCAGTCGGCGACGTCTTGTCAATAAACATCCGACCAATGCGCGTAACTGATACGTCGACGACACAACAGCGTCTCGATTTGCAAAAACCCATTCAGCCACATAATCAAAATTCAAAGCGCCGTTAAGTTTCCAATTCAGTGACTTCTTTTTTTCTTTCTTTTTTTTTCGTCGCGCCGCGCGTCCATTCCACGTGTCGCTTTCTGATGGAAAAGTTGCGACCACCCAGTAGCCGAAAAACGATGAATTACGATAAGCAATGTCAGGCGTACTTATCGGGTAGCTCCCCCAATTTGAGTCGCTTGATACGTGTCTGAATATTTCAAATTCAAATAATTTTCAAATTTAGGAGGAAAATTCAAAATTAGCAAATCCAAAAATCTAACTAAACTAACCACTCTAGGTTTAGGGCCGTGTTGGTTGGGAGGTACCTCATAAGTACCGTTTTATCGAGGGGTATTATTGGGTCCGACCCAATAAGTACCAAATATCCATTATCCACCGGGTATTATACGCATTTTTCCTTGTAAATACCATCTGACATGTATATATGTATACTTCACGCAATTGTTACGTTAAATTTGTATCATCTGTTGAATATTCTTTAATTGAAACTATTTTTATTCTTTTCTCTAAAAAAAATTCCATTTAATATAAATGGAATTATTATAAATAGAATTTCGTTTTTTCTATATAATGAATGGAAATTCTAATTAATATAATAATATTTAATATAAGAATCTATTACTCTTAAATAGACAGTTTTACGAGTGTAAAATGTTGAAAAACCTAATGGCAACTGTTGAGTTGTTTTATAGTTTTTTTTTATCGATTTTCATTGTTTTTCGGATACTGGGCAGCTAGCGGTTCGGTGCGTTTCAACAACGTGGCGAACATTTCCGAGGACACGGCAAAAATGTCTGCGCCATAACATAACAGTGCACTTTGAGAAATTGCCGGAATAGTGATAGCTATAACCTCGCCATCGCGATATTACGAATAGGTGTAGCGCGAGCCCACGTAACGAGGGTGCAAGACGCGAGGTGGCGCTGCGTGATTTACGGTCCTCGCCCTATCAGCGCCCTCTACACTCTCTCTCTGCTATCCCGCGGCCCGTCCCTCGTGTTTTCTGCGAAATAGAAACATCTTGCCGAGCCCTTTACCCGGCATAAGTCAGCGTTCACTTATATTTTATGAAGGCAACATTTCCTTGACACGCGAGTTTTCATGCCAGGTACAATGCCACCGATGCATCGCCCCATACATCAAGCGCCCGTTTGCCTGTTTCAACTCTTCTCATGTTAAATGCATTTATTCGTTTCCAAAGTAAAGATCCCATTATGTTGCTGTATAAAATATTTCACAGATTATATGCGTCTAATGGATGGCGGCCCGCAGGCCATAAGTCTTTCAAGAAATCTTAATAGCCGACGGGCGAAGTAATTGAGATTCACGCGACGCCCCCGCCCGCCGCCGGACTTGTTCATTAAATGAAATGTACATGTTTGTCGGGTGTAATTAAGTTTTATTACGCGGTGAGGAAAAACACATCATTGCCCGTAAGAAGCTTGATAAGATAAGACAATAAATGATTTTGCGTAAGAAAGGCGTCATACACGGAGAATTATAGCTTCTGTAGCCTTCTGATGCTGTTTTGTGATATGGTAAATTTTAACTTGGTCCTTGTGCTTTTCCTCCCTCGTGCAAATAAATGCTGAAAATGTTGAAAATGCTGAAATTTCCAATTTTAGCAGTTCTTCAGTGTTTTTCAGCGTTTTTCAACTTTTTATGTATATAGGCAATTTTAGGTACTCGCCCTATTTGGAAGACTAGGTACACGTTAGATATTCAAATTTTGGAAGTAAATTTTCAAATTACAGAGGGAAATTTGAAATTGAGTGTTTAAACTATGTTATAAATTTTTAAAAATAATCTAAACTAACTTTTATAATTATGTTTAAAAACTAACATCGCCGGGCTTCAGAAGCGTAATTTTAGGAAGTGTCCTTCAAACTGCCATTAAACAAGTAACTTTAATGACGATTTGGTCTACTCACAAAAAACCTAATTACAAACAAATATGTGCTACTAATACAAAAATTTTTTACTATTCCAAGTGCAAAATGTTATTATATTGGTACTGTAAATTAGCAAATATCTTTCAAAATTCAAAAGTTATAGTTATTTTGAATAAAACTTTTCTGATTTTTTGAAAACATTAAATTATAATTAATTCTATTTATCAATTGAATTAGAGTTTAAATAATCATTAATTAATTCTGTATAATATTATATCGTTATTTGTGTGATATACGTTCAAAACAATAATTTAGAAGCTGCGACATGAATTTATTGATAATTCATTGATAAATGAATTAACATTTACAATGGTAGATCTATTTATGAAATATAATAATTTAATGACGCAATTTAATTAATTATTGAATTTTCCTACGTAGTAATTTTGATTACTTATCTTATTTAAATTTGTTTTGTTTAATTAATTTAATAACTTCGTTCTCTTACATTCTAATATTAGGTATAATTTCTCAATGAAACTTCTAATTAATAACTCAACGTATGACCAATATCACAAACAACAAACCCACGTATTCTACATGTACACGTCACATAATAAACATGAAAACACGAATGCTAACAAATATACAATGCAACATATAATCTATAAATATTATATCATTAAAACGTTAACAAAGCTTATAGAATGTAAACACGATGAAATTAGCTTGAAAATAGCTTGAAAGAGGAAAGCTTAAAGAAAACTAAACTCAAATTCAATTTTCTTTCAACTCCATTCAGGCTTTTTCTATTATCTTATTAGCCAATTTTTATAGGTATTATTATTTTGTAAATGTTACATCTAACTTTATTGATAATTCTATATAAAAATGAGATATTTGCTTTCCTTATTAAATTATACAGTACCTTTTACAAATGAAACGAATCGTTACTAAAATTATATGAGAAGAAAAATTATTATCAAAAGCTTCTTCTGAATATATAACCTACTTTATTACTTCTTTAGATGTAAACCAGAATCGCACAAATGTTATCTTTTTTTTTTTAGTTAAAGAAATTGTGTCATATGTGAAATATTCGATTCATAAAATCCGTATCTTTTATTAAAGTTTTAAAATATAATTTATATTCCTAACAAACTTTATATGAAAAAATTCATAAATTTATATTGAACGTAAAATCTCCTTTTTCACGATATTTATATTAATCTTACAAGGGTAGGGAAATATTGCAAATTTTTATCAACGTCAAATCAGATTATTAAAAACTACACCGGTAAGAAAAAAATAAACAAATTAAATGAACTTTTCCTTCCTTTCCTTCGCGCAAGTAAATCTCCGTACAGCCAACTCCCAGGTAATAAAGTTTCACAACCAATTCATCACAAATAACTTAACTTTCTGTGCGAGTACTAAGAAATAATTTGATCCCTCAAACACCCTCGTTCCGTTACCTTAACTAGAACCGCTGATATAATTCGACTAAGCTACAGCTCACTTCCATCCAATGACATGCTCCGCGACTTCAAAGTGACGTTTGTCAAATCGCCTTAAACTTTAATACAATTATTCCGACATACTTCCGACATATTTACACGCTTCCGCATCAATCTCCGGTAGCAGTTTTTAGCCGCCACTCCTTTAAGATTATCTATCCGCGGCCCACGCAACTCGCCCCTATGCAAGTCCCCTAGCAAACATTGTAATAGGACAGAAAAGCGTTGAGATCTGGATCTCATGTCACCAACCTGGTGAAAATAAATTATCTGTAATTGTTCGGCAAAAGGTCTGAAAAAAGTCTGTTATAAAAACCTTCAACAAAAAATCAGATCAATTACAGACAATTTATTTACACCAGGGCATACCGAATATTTCTGGGTTGTCTAAACACATATTGTACACGAGTATAGCAAAGATTATTGAAATGGTTTTAACCAGCATAAAACTGGAGATTGAAACATTTTCAAACGGTTCAAACGCAAACAAATAAATTTCTCTCAGTGTAGGGCCGGAATTGAGCCACTTCTCCAATATTCTCAAATTCCCTGTCAAATAGGGCTTTGTCCTAACATTGCGAAACATTTTACGTACAGTGATAGTACTTTTTTACCATCACTGTTCGTAAAATGTCTCACAAAACAGAAGCGGATGCCTTATACATTCGGTTTACTAAAACAAATCGTACTTTACTCTATCATATTTTTCTCAGTGTATAACAAGGGCTCGGGATCGTAATACTCCCTTTATTATGTGCGCTATATTTACACGACGGCGCGTTATTAATTTCATCGTGTCTTGAGTCGGCTAGAGTCTTATCGTGACGGTACACGGGATTCCCACGTATGGCGCGGTGCGAAGCCGCGCAACGCTCCGACGGATAAAAGCCGAAATATTTAGAAGCCGACATGATGAAGCAGGTGCATCCACCCGCGTGCACCGCCTGCGACTCATCTTCGAAATGTTATTGTGAGACTGAGCGCGGTAGCATCGTCTATGCAAATTATTTGAGAACTTAATTAAATGTCGAGCTGTTCACCTAGTCGACTGTCGTAAATAGTCAGCGCCCTAATCGCCCTTAGAAATTCCGGCTATGAACGCCAACGTGAGAATCCTCGCATAAAACAACGTATATCCTGGGAGATTGCATGCTGATTACATTTTGCGCGGGAATCAACTTACTCGCACCCTTCCGTGTGCCGGACAAAAAATGTCCGCGTAAGAATTGTTACCAACGCTGTTTCATTAAACTGTAAATTAATCGTCCGAGAGGAACTTCCTTGTCGCGGATAAAAAGTGACTCCTTCTCGTCCAATTGTTACTTTCGAAAAACTTTCCGAAATATGCTTATTTGTTTATAACGATGTAATGTAAATATTTAATATTCACTCACCGACTGCGTCATCACTGCTTCACTGCTTCCGCGCTTCACACGATGTTACGGCATTACTTTACGACGTTACTGAACAACGCAATAGCAATAAATACTTAAAAATATTTCCAAGTTCGTTCTCTAAAAGTTCGTTCTATATAATACAATTTTGGAATATTAGAATAAAAGAACATTTATAATTTTAATAATAAGCAATGAAATTAATAAATAAAATCATCAAAGTATTTGAAACATTTTTAACCTACACGGAAAAAAATAGAAAGGCTGCGAGAACCATGCTTACATTGTCGTGTTATGGTTAAGGTGAAGAAAAAAAATTATTAAATGAAGGAAAATCGTTTATTACGTTACCAATGCCAGTATGGTAATATATTGTATAATAAATAGTAATAAATTGCATAACCTGCTAAGCATGATAGTTTTGATTCTTTTAGTGCTGTATTGTTCAATGAAATAAACGTACTTACAAATATACAACATTTTTATACGTGATGGTTGAAGTGTACTTAACATGAAATGATTATTAACTGTTAACATCTTCAATTAAAAATGCATGTTTAATGCAATCATATACTTTTATTAACTTAACCGCGCAGTATGTTTACATCAATGAAACAGCTTCAGCCTATTTCGTATTATTACCCCAACCATACTTAGTATACTAGTTCATTTCCAACCATACAATAAGTTTAGATTAAGTATGTGTATACTAGTAGCCACGAAACATTTTTTTCCGTGTACATCACTAACAACAATTCATAGTTTATTTGTTAATAAAAAAAATGTAAATCAAAATTCATTCAAATCTGCGCGAATTGAAACGTTTCATCGTTACGAAAAATTAATTGAACTTTTCTTCGATAACAAACTAATTTATATCCGTTAAATCCGCCTTGTTCATTCTGACAGAAAGTTCAGCTCGCATTAAAACGCGAACCTACAAAAATGTAATTTACATTGCTGAATTTTTAATAAAAAAAAAAAGCTATACATTTCAAGTAAATAAAAGCAACTTTGACTGACGTTCGAAATTATAAAATTTCAGCGGCTGGAAAACGTGCAAATAGATATAAAATATCTCAGTTAAACAATAGTTGATTAAAAGTCGGAATTTCTTTTGAGTCTCGTTATAATTTTGCTTGAAAGAGTCGGCCATTTGACCCAACGGATGGCAATTTAATAAACCTTTCGACTTCCGTCCTATTTATTGTTGTCGTTATTATTTTTCTCTTTTTTCTCTTTCTCTCTCTCTCTCCTTTTTGCCATCCGCTCTTGGCAGTGAATTAATCTAATTAATTAATAAACGAACGATTGTAATCAATTACAGATGCCCTCCCTTTTTATAGCCTCGAGCTTCCGAGCGTCCGAATAAAATACAAACTGTTAACTCGGACATTCTTAACCGATGCATGATCTAAGCAGCCGCGACGAAAAAGCGAAACTAATCACCGTTGCTGCGAGAATCGAAGTTGAAAATTTCGCGGCAAAAGACCGGCAAAACACGGTACGGCAGGTTTCTTGTCCGTTACCGCGAATGAAATATATTTAGTCGATAGAGCGGGGCGAACGACGGCGTAAAGCGAAAAGCATCATCGTCCGCATTACGGATTCACGGCGGGTGAGGGCGGGACTGTGTTTTTTAGGACGTCCGATGGAACGATTCACTTGTTAACACCGGCGCCGCGCAATCGCCGGATCCCGCAGTACGACACGACCTATTATTTCCTTGGAGTAATTTTTTCTCGTTTTCCAGGCAGTTTACCCGCGGATGTGTACACGGCTCGCAACTATGCCGAATATATATAATCCCCCCTCTGTCTTTTCCGCTATATATTTCAGTACTAGCAGCAAATTCATCTCCGTGTAAAAATGTATGCGCGTGCGTCATGTATGAGGAAACGTGTTGCGCAACGGATGCATATATATTGCTTCAGATGTGATAAACATACTTATGTGCACATATATGTAAAGTTTGCTAGCTATGCGCCGGCATACGTGTTGCATTTATATCACACTTGAAATTGTAGGTATTTAAAATTTTACGAGAACAAAAAAAATGTCAATGTTTAATAAAAAGTTTACTAGCTTGCCATCGTACTTGCAGGATATCAACATTTATTTGTAATTTCAATGGAATATAATCGTTGCAATTCTGAAACCAGACCTCGTAAAAATGAAACATATATGGCCCATATACACGGAAAAAAATGGCATATAATTTATAACTAAATAAACATATGTGGTTATTACTATTTAAAGTAGAAATAAAATTTATGTATTTCAAAAATATTTACATAGCAATGATAAATAAGTTATTCCTCATGGAAAAATTTTATGTGGCATATATGCCGCATATATGGCAACCTATATAAATTTTCTTTCATGAGTTGTGCGTAACATTTTGGAATAATACATAAATATAAAAGTGAATGAGAGAAACAAATTATATGAAAACAAAATATATTTGCATATATCTGAATCAAAAATAATTTTGAGCTAAATCACCGAAATGGATTGAGATGGATTGAGAAAAAACATATATGTCCTAATATAATTTTTTTATTTCCTTCAATTTGATAAAATGTGCTAAAATCCGCGATACATTATCATAACGAAAAGTTAAAGGACGAAGCATTTTGAAGGCTCTAAATTATCTCGTCGGTAAAACTGCCTTGGAGCGGGAATTAGTGCTCCCGCTCTACAGACCATTAAAATTTATTAAGTTTAAATGCTTCTTTGACAAAGAGAAACTATGTTTTCAAGTACACGACAAAGTCACAATAAATGTTGAACTCGTCGGGCGGGGTCACGATAAGACGTATTTTCGTAAAATAATCTCAAATCTTAAGCCGGATAAATTTTGTATAACTCTGAATCTGTTGAAATCTCGTATAAAAGTGAAAAGAATTTGTAGATAAGGCTTTCATCCGTAATGTTGTACATCAGATGGTCTAAGTCGTTGTCTTCTAACAATACTGTGATTGAATTCTTGTCCGAGGCATGAACCTGGAAAAAAAGTATCCTCAAAGTTCGTAAGAAAGGGCGAGATAAAGTTCGAAAAAAAATGAGAATGAGCACCCTGTCTATTTATAATTATAAATTGATTTTGTGGTACTGAAAAATGAAACGCTTTCAAAGTACAAAATGTATACAGACTTTGTTTTTGTTTTGTTTTTACATCCATATTTATGCCCTTTGGATGTAAACAAACAATATTATTGTTTTTGTTTCATTAATTTAACATTCACTTCGAAATTAATTACTTTTAATTTAGCAAATTATAGTAAAAGACTTTTTTCGTGTCAAGTTTCATTTAAAGTGTTGGATTAAAGTAGCGTCTTGAATTTGGAATTTTTATGTAATCCTGAATTTATATTACAATGTTGATCTTTTGCCAAGAAAATTTCGGTTTTGAATTGAAATTAATGAAAAATGAAGGAGAACATTCCCCTCCCAAATTTATGTTATTTAGCATGGTAAATATGCGTTTCCAAATTTTATCAAGTCTTTTATACTTTTATCATTTATACCGCATGGAGAAAAATTAGTAAGAGCAACTCGTCATTTGACGGGAGAATAGCTTTACTTTAGTCGGCAACTGAATGACCTGATATAAAAAGTAACCGTTTTTCCGACGTTCATGCGGGCGAACGAATTGCCCCATTCGATGGACTGTTAGCCTATGTCGGTAAACATATTATACATTAATAGAGTGTATATTCATTCACGAAGAGGAAAAAATATTGAAAATTAAAAACCGAGGATTACAAATTTTAATAAACTGAATTCTAATTTTTGGCAAACATTTTATTTTATGTTTTGTCCGTTCGATGTCGCTAATCTATTGCCTATGTCGTATATAAACCAATTATTAAACAGTTTATTAAAATTTAATAAACAAATTTTTAAAGTATATGAAACTGTACAGAAGTATTATTTTTAATAAACTAATTTAACAAATTTTAATCAACTGGTTATCCATATAATGATATTCTGTAAGTATAATGCCAAAATAGTAAACTTTTCATTAAAAATTGATATTTTTTTCTCTCAGTGTTGCTATTACAAAACACGATACTGAGAAGTTTTTAAACCGTCTAAAACCAATTTTGACAGAAAAATAATTTGTTATCTAGACCCAC
>JABFPN010000974.1:0-35120 GCA_022817305.1 Leptoteleia sp. ZL-2020
ACCAAAATCTTTAGTTAAAATAACCAAATTATTGTTTCAATAACAAATAATTTTGGTTGAAGTAACTAAAAAAAATATTCTGACCAACATATTTGGTTATTTCAACTAAAAATTTTGGTCAGCTAAAAAAGAACCAAATGTTTGGTTAACACAACTAAACATTTTTCTCCGTGCAGCTGTTTTCAAGGAGACGCGGGTGGAAACTTGTTACTTTCCGGCCTCGGGCGGTAAAAACTACCAGTTTCCGTTCGCGTCTCCTCGGAAAGTAGCAAGTTTCCGTCCTCCTGTATAATTCTGGTGCATATATACTATTTTTTGTAACTGCTTTTAGAAGCGGGCGGAAACTAGTCTTTTTTTCTGCCCTAGTACGCAAAACAAAACGTTTCCACCCGTTTCTATTCCGTTTAGAAAAAGGAAATCGGCTGTTTTTTTAGATGCTTACGGGAAAATAGGCGTTTTCCGCCCCAGGGAGGAAACTAACAAGTTCCTATCCTATGCCAGACACTTTCCGACCTTGGTACATAATATACCGTTAAAATTTACCTTCCATATCAATACAAAATTACCTTACCACAAAAATACCCCCAAATTATGACAAAAAAGTTACAACCATTATTAATAGAAATATGAAAAATGTCATTTCCATTCCAACGCAATTATTAATAACATTTTTCGCGGCGATTAAAAGTAAATCCCATATCCTTCCTGGTGACGCTTTTATATTACGTATTAACAGTTCGTGCTACAAAGTGGACAATCGCGGGGTAATATATTACGGTCGACTTCGATGATAATCCTTTTCGCAAAAGGGAAATAAGAGGCGCTCAAGACCGTGGCAAGTGATCGCGCCGTGGCGGGAATGTACTTTCATTGTTAAATAGACATTGATAAAGATAAGTCGCGCGTGGGCGTGCGCGGACACGGCCGCGAAATGAACACAAGCCGTGCGTGGGCAAATTCAAACGCTTCTTCCATCGGCGTCTGGGAACGGCGCTCGCGGATAAAACGACCCTTCCCCCTCCCAATCCACGCCTTGACCCCCCTCGAGCAGATTTATCCCGCCAAATTTAAATTTGCAATTTCGTGTTACCGCTGAAATTTTACTGGTTAGAAGAGAAGCAATGTTGAACTTTTCTTTTCGTCACTTTATAACGCGCACATAATTCTCGTACCTACGATTTTCTTATCGCTGAACCAACTGATAAACTTGGGTACCAACATTTACGAATCCCTTTTTTTACAACCCAACGAGTACTATAAAAAGAAATTATATTTCCTTTAGCTGATTGTCGAAGAGAAATTTGTTCTCATTCGCCGAGAAAGAGGAAGTAAATAAATCACCGTTTTTGATACCGATTCAAGCATATATTAGAGAGGAAAAGTCTCTTATATATATTATAAATAATGATATTTCAAACTTAGGTAGTAGCATTTAGTTTAAAATGACTAAAAGTTGCTTTTAGGATCGTCACTTTTAGTATTTTTAATAGTAAAAATTAAGATTTTAAGGATAAGATTATTGGAATTGAAATGTAAAGATACACTGGAAAAGTAAATATGTTTACCATTAATAATGGTAAAATTCAAAAATCAAGCAATGTTTGATTGTTTTTAGTGAAAAGAATACTAAAAAGCACTTTTACAATTACTATTTCTTACTATTTTTAATAGTAAAAAATTTCTCAATTCGGTGGTACCCCTAAATTGATATTAATAAATGAAATTCCGTGTTTAAATATGTACCAGAAACGATTAAAGCGTTCGTAAATCTGCCTTTAAAATCGTCCAACGTTCACGGTATTTATCATAAATGTGTCGTGAATTTCTAGGAAGAAAAAAGAAAGAAAGAAAAAAGAGAAATATATAACCAAGGGACACCTTTGTCCTACGGCGGTATCTACGACGCTTGCATCTCGCAATCTTATCTACGCTCTGTGTATTTGTCCGCGCCTCATCCTTTATTTGACTTTAGTCATATATTGTTCCACATATTAGTATGACGTGAGGCCATCGGAGAATCGAAATACCACAAAGTCAGAGATTATTTTTTACCATCTATATATACCAAACAACGTTATTAGATAAATGTCAAACTTTCCTACAAATCAATTTATCCGACAATTAACAAACGTCGAAGGCAAAGAATTTTATAGGGAAAAATTTCCTAATTTTAAAAATTTCCTAATTTTAAAAATTTCCTAATTTTAAAAATTTCCTAAATTTATAGTAAATTTTCTTGCGAACCCGAGGAAATGTTGAGCACCAATTGGGCAAGTAAATTGTGTTTTACTTTGGTACCATTTGCATGAAAAGTTGAAGTTAGGCTGAAAGATTGGAAATATCCTTAAACCAATAACGAATCGCTATCCTTTGGTCTGAAAGGCAGAGGCGACCTTCCGACACAGGGCTAATGAATCGGATGTGTTTAGGGTCAATTTGTCTATTATCTCGTTGTCCGTTTATTTATTACACTTTCAATCTCGAACGACGGCTGGAAACGTGAGACTTCCACTGCCACACATATTTTTTATACCCCTCCCATATGATTATATAATTGCAAAATAGAGAGTCAAAGAAGTTAAAGTGATACCTTAAGCTTGATTGTAGAATGATGAATTGACTGAATATGAATGAACAGCTCAAAAATATAAAGATTATAAATCTTTTTTTTAAAAAAAAAATATAAAGATTATAAATTGATTATAAATCTAATGTTTTTGTTAATTAAACTAATTATTTCACTTTTATTTAAGTTACGTTATTTCATCGCATAATCATCCTTCCTCAAAACAAATAAACATGTCTGTTTTCACATAGTTGTTTTCCTTTTATTTGTATAAATTCGATAGACTGTGAATCAATCTCAATATTTACTAATTGATAATATGATTTAAAATGAGTAATTACCCGAAAAAAACATGACACACTCGCAGCGAGATTGCTACCCTCCAAAGACTAATTAAGATATTATTGTTCTGCTAGGTAGATAAATTACTTTCCCACGTTCCAAACGCATGAGAAAAATACATTTCCAAACATCAAGAACGAAACCATACCAGTTAAACTATAATTACATTTTATCCTTTCTTCTATATTTTTCTATTGTAAATTTCTAGCCATGGCCTTGCATGGTCCATGTGGATTAAGAAAGAACATATATGTCCATACATGAAATTGTTAAAACAGATGCAGAAGAATAAAACAGTTAATATTCCCATAAAAAATTGGATTCGAACCCAAAAAGACAATTTATGAATATTCTTATGATAAATTTTGAAAGAAATACTATAATAAAGCATTTACTCCAATAAATCTGTAAAAATTCCAATAGATTTATAGGAAAAAGTACTTTACTCGCAGTGAAAATGAAATATGTTGGTAACCCGCAAGGCTACCAATACATTTTATTTTTAAGGTGAGTAAAATATCGTACTCAACTGGAACAATAGTGGTTTCAGGTTGGTAACTCTTCGCCTTTGGCCAGGGTTACCAACTTAAAACCACTTTTTTCCTCATTAAATAACATTCTATTATTTTAGCATTTATTTAATATTTTATTGTACATTCATAAATTGTCTTCTGGGGTTGGAATCCAATTCTTCAAAATAAAATTTACTCTTCATTCTTTGGTTCAGTCACCATATATGACCATATATGTTTGATTAAAACTAGAAAAATATCAACGTAAAAAGGGTCAGGCCGACGGCCACGTCCATCCTAACAAACTCGTCTCGGGCTTAATCAGAAGTCAAACAAAAGTGGCTATCTTATCGAAACGAGAGCCGATTGAGCTCTCTTAATCGGTGACCATCTGTCAGCCAGTACGCGCACGTAGATACTCGATTGGTGATACGCCCGGTCGCGGCCAGGTGAGGAAAATTGGACGACGGGGGTCCCTGTTATCGTCTTGGCTTTTCCTGCCCAGCGAGACCCTCCGCGCGGACTTCCCCCCACCCCCTCGACCATCCCGGCATCCGAGCCCCTTCCGCGTTTAGCCGAGAATGGAGGGGAAGTTGGAGCCCGCTGGCACGTTGCACGCGACGTACACAATTTCGTAGTCGCAAGCGCGATTTCACTCGCGCAAGCAACGCTTATCAGCCCGCCCTTCGTAGCTCCGGCCGCACCGGACAATTCGTCTGCTCGTCGCCATCCGGTCTTCCACAATCTATCACCCTCATAAATGGTCCCACGAATTTCCTCGAGATTTCGCAGAGGATCCTGGAGAAGACACCAAATCATATCGCAATAAACTGGAAAGAAAGAAGTTTTAATAGACGAAATTTTGGACAAGCTATAACCAGTCCTGTACTGGTTTGGGGGATGGAAGTTTGAACGAGTTTTGAATAGAACTTTTTCCTTGATGAACCGGGAAAGGAGAATCTGGGAGAAGACAATTTGAAGGAAGAGGAAAACGGAGTTTGGATAAGTTTTGAAGTCGGGACGAGTTGATAAAGGTTCGGTGGAAGCGCGCCGGAAGTAGGTCTTCAATGACGGTCGAAAAGTGAGTTTCCTTCGGTTGGTGGTGACGTAACGCGAGATTCGCGCGACACCGAGAAATGCTCGCGAGTGGCGAACCGACGGTAACGGCAGGGTTCGCCATCCAGTCGGTGATTTGCCCGTGAAATTGACCGACTTCCGAGGTCTCCTGGTAAACGATCCCTTTTACACGCGGACTACCACTGATTGATGGAAGAGTGCAGGATTGTGCTCGACTGTGCGCGAGTTTGCACGCATTTAATTGGTTATCGATGATCGTCAAATATCTCGTTGGTGAGGATTAGTGAATTTTTTTTCCTTCCTTTTTTAGGACTCTTCATTTATTTTATGTCGCATTGTTTATTTGACAAATGCTTCAAGCTTTGAGATTTTTAATGCCTTTTTTATTTGCTCGCTTTATTGTTTGTTTCTTTTGTCCACGAATACATTTGTTAAATAGGTTTTTAAGAAAAAAAAAATCTAATTTGAGTTGTTATTGAATTGAAGTATAAACTGAATTGAGAAAAGAAGCTTAATTGGCTGAAATAAAGCGGTTTGAATTTCGAAGATGAAAAGTCAAGATGGTTCTATAATGTTCTAATTATTCTATGAAACTGTTACGAGTTTCACAATCGATATAAATCTCGGCAAACTCATTTCCCTTTTACGTATGTGACACTTTGCAATACTAGTTCATTACTTCTTCTTTTTTTATTATTATTATTTCGAAGAATTATACAATTATAGATCTATACTCATAAAATATTAATTTTGTAAATTGGTGTAAATTAACGCACGGTATCATACAATGAAAAATTGTATTTTTTCCTTCTTTGTGATTTGAAAAAGTTGGTAATTTAAAAATTATTAAAATATATTTTAAAAGGAGAGTAATTTTCTCTCTCCAATTTCTGAGTCTTTCTTTGCTTGTTTAATTGCAAAAAAGTGCATAATTGCGAAGTGAAAAATGAAGTGCAACGGCGTTTCAAGAAAATAAACGAATCGACCGATTTTGATTTCCGTCGTTTAAACTCAAGATGAACATAACGGATAAACTGTTTGTCGTTCAAGTTCAAGTTTCGAATCCATTCAAATACCTCAATTGTAATTTTCTCGAACCCAGCCAAATTGAAACGCAAAACTCTTCAACTCTAATTTCGCATGTTTCTAAATTAACTTTCAGTCGAAACTGAAATTAATTTCTACAAATGATTGATTTCCGCAAAAAAAGAAAGAAATAAAACAGTTAACTTTAGAACGCAATAATATGTAAAGTGGCCACTGATTAAATGTGGAAAAATGATTGCACTTAAAATAGCAAAAAAGGGAAAAATGATGTTGACACGACAGTTTGATTGATCGGTTCGAAGCTAAATCGCTTTTGTGCGAGAAAATGAATTTCGTTCCGCGAAGGAGCATTATTTTCGGCCGTCCAAAAATAGCCGCGAGATCATGATTTTGTGAAAATTTAAACAATTGTTTTATTGTCGGGAGTCATTTTAAAATTTACACAAGGCCAAATACCTCGTAAGAGCGATTGAAAGTAATGTGTTCGTTACGACTTCAATGTGCGAGATAAAGCGCTTGACTACTAATGAAGATTCGGGACACTCAGTCGCAATGGCTTCGCGTTTCAGGCCGAATTCATTTAACTCGCTCCAACTTATATATTTTTCTCAACTTACAAACGGCCAATGTATTAATTTAATTTGCAAGTAAACACTTTTATTGCACTGGTAAAAAATTGATTAACTGTTCCTTAGTAAAAATGAAACATATATGGTCCGTATATGTTTTAACAATTTCATATAAGGAAATAAAACATTCACATATGGCCATATATGGTCGATATATGGCAATAATTGATTTCCATATCAATGGAATATATCAATGGAAATCAATTATTGAAAAACATATATGTCCATATATGGATCATACGTTTCATTTTTACTATTAAATTAAATTATAATAAATAACGGAAAAACAAAATTTAAATAATTTTCTCCAATGAAAAATCTCTTCATCTAAAAGGGGGATTAACATAAATTTGAGACGTTTGAAACAAAGTTTGGAATGATTCGAAAAAAAAAAACTGTTCTTAATCAACTTGTTAATCGCTTTATCATATCTTGAATGGAAAATGAGTGGCAAGTATCGCGTTATTTCTTATCGTAATAAAAGAACGCAGCATAAGAAAAAAAAATGGAAAGTAAGATGAGCCGTTAAAAAGTGCAAGCGTTTGACGATTCTTTTTTTTCTATAATTTTGCACCGTCGGAGGTTTTTGCGCTCGCACTTGATACTACGCGGATCTAGTTAATACCGGAGGACGGTGTTTACCTTGCATAAATAATGTCGCATGAGCAAACTACCAAGGTGTTAAATAGTTGTAACGAGCGATAGAGGCAATTATCCGTATTTTCTTGCTCCGCATCGTTCGACGCCTCGCTTGAATTTTGATATACAAATATTTGCCGCATTTTCATTAATTCGTTTCACTTCGATACCAAATTTCCTCGTATTTCAAAGCGTCGCCTTTTTTACATTCGCTATTTGTGCTTTATGTTTGAAATTACTTTTGTAACACGTGGACGGAAAGTGGACGGAAACCAGCTGATTATATATAAGGTAGAGAACTTGCTGGTTACCAAGGAGACGCGGGCGGAAAGTAGTCCCTTTCCACCCTGGGACGGAAAGTAACAAGTTTCCGCCCGCGTCTAAAAGAACAGCTGATTTCCCTCTTCTGAACAGAACGGAAACGGGTGGAAACTTGTTGCTTTCCGTACTAGGGCAGAAAAAAAAGACTAGTTTCCGCCCTTGTTTTAAAACAGTTACAAAAAATAGTATATGCGCCAAGGTTATAGACGAGGACGGAAACTTGCTAGTTTCCAAGGAGACGCGGGCGGGAAATTGCTACTTTCCATCCTAGGGCGGAAAGCGACTAGTTTCCGCCCGCGTCTCCTTAAAAACTAGCCAGTTTCCGTCCTCGTCTATAACCCCTCCTTTCCGTCCTCGTCTATAATAATTTATATCCGTTTTTCTTTTATTTTTGTTGCAATTTTTTTTCATTAAATAAAGTATTAAATTAAACACCGAAACATATTAAAATGAGATACAGATGAAAGAAAAAGAGAGGGAAGCGTTGTAATGTTTAATCAGGTTTACTACAGTTAATAATAACATTGACATAAGCTGACCGAGGATGACATAACAATTAGCACAAGTTGCGACAGATGTTTTGACATTGCAGTTAACAGTCAAAACAGCTGCAATTGTTACGCGGATAGTTTTGCACATGTCAGAAAGTAATAAAAGCTATAAATTTGCTTCTGTTCGCACGTCACTTTGTTCATTTTTCGCGCAAACGAACCGCCGCGGAAATAATGCAATTTGTTATGAAATGATTTCATTTTAACGATACGAGAGATTTAAATGTAACCAATCGTTTATTGCGAGACCAAAAAAAAACATTCTTTGAATTTTCTCAAGGAGTAAAAAGGAAAGGAATTAAAATATTCATGGTCGCTTATCGATTCGTTTAATGTATAGATTGATTAATCGGAATCAACGTTTTCCATAATTAATATGATACTTTTTTTTCGTTCAATTTAAATAGAGTTATGAAAAAAAAAAGTTTGCATTCACCGAGGAATGTGACAAAGTCATTAAATAAGTTCTTATTAATTGAAGAATTTCATAACTGAGATTGAAATTTGTATAAGTTACAAATCCCGGGTAGATATCCTAATAAAAATGAAACATATATGGCCCATATATGGTCCATATATGTATGTTTATCCTTAATCCATATATAACCATATATGGTCATTATATAACAATAATTGATTTCCATATAAAGAAATTATTAAATGCATATATGGCTAGAATATTATATCAATTATTACCATATATCGACCATATATGAATTAAGAAAAAACCTATTTGTCCATATATGAAAATTGTTAAAATATATATGGACCATATATCTTTCATCTTTACTAAGTTACTCATAAGTTTCGATTGTTAATAATATAAACAAAATCCGACTTTTTAATTAATTTCTTAGATAATATTGCAAAAAGAAAATTGACTTTAAATAATTTCACAACCATCTGCAATTTTGAATAAAAAATACCACCTCGCCGAAATATCCGAGCGTCTAACGAATTCTTTTCACGCAAAGCAAATTGCTTTGATCGACCCTACTTCCGGTTTCTTTCGTTACTTTTGAATTCGCCATTATAAAGAAAGTATCGAGAAAGCCTTTATTATGGTGATGATAAACGTGATAAGCATACCCCGCTCCGCTATTGGCAATAGAATATAAACTAAAAGCTTTCAAGAATAAGCATAAAGCCGAAGAAAAATGAAAAAAAAAAACCGTTAAAATAACAATTGTTAATAAAACAATCGAAGTGTAAAAATGTAGTAAAGCGCGCTCGCGTTTGAGGAAAAACGGCGCGCGACCTTGAATCGCTTTGCGCGGATGTTCTTTGGAACAATCATGAAATCGAGCCCCATTCAGTTGAAAATCACGCGTGGAGGTCGGTATGAGGAGGAAAAAAAATCAACAACCCTGATAATCTAGTGAATAATGACGGCGAGTCTCGGGGTCCGTTTAAATGCGCTGTTTTCGAGGAGCGGATTAATCCGCGATGCGAGTCCGCGTCGCATTCAAACGCGAAAAGCCCGACGTCAAAATTGACGGGGTTTCCTTTTCAGAAATTCGAGCGGGCCACGGAAAGGAGCGAGCGTCGTTTCGCCGCGTTTGAAAGAGGAGTAACAATAAAGAAAAAGAAGGAAGGGAAATAATAATAAAAGCTCGGTCTAACCCATTTGACTGTTGCTCGATATATCGATCTTGTGCTGGTAAAAGGAGGGCCTCAGTAGGGCAACGATCACAGATAAAATCTTGCGCTAGACGTTTCGTTTAGTACTTCAACACAATACAAGTCTTCCCCTCTTTAACAACACAAAAAAAAATACATTTATAAATCAGCCTTGTAAGGTTCGCTTGCTGCAAACTATAGTAATTTTTCCAAAGACATTTTTCTTAGTGAACGGTTATACTTGCTTCTTTCAGATTATAATAAATAATATGGGAATCGTATAGGTGACATATATAATGTAGGTTCGTGAAGTAGATTGGATGTATAATAACTTTTTTATGGAATTTCGTTATTAAAGATATTTTTTTATCGTGTAAAAAATGAAACGTATGATCCATATATGGTCCATATATGATTTATATATATGATCCATGTTTTAACAATTCATATATGGAAATAAAACATTCATATGTGGACGTATAGCTTTTTACTGAGTCCATACATGATCCATATATGATCCATATATGATCCATATATGACCCATATGTTTTAACAATTCATATAAGGAAATAAAAATGTCTTATATGGACATATAAGTTTTACTTGAATCCATATATGATCCATATATGGTCCATATATGATCCATATATGACCCATATGTTTTAACAATTCATATAAGGAAATAAAAATGTCTTATATGGACATATAAGTTTTACTTGAATATGATCCATATATGATTCATATATATAATCCATATATGCTTCAACAATTTCATACAAGGATATAACAAATTCATATACGGACATATATATTTTTCCTTAATCCATATATAGTCCATATATGGTTCATATATGACAATAATTGATATGACTAGAATATTATATCAATTATCGTCATATATCGACCAAGGACGAACATATATGTGTCCATATATGTAATTCTTGTTTCCTTAAATTAAATTATTAAAACATTTATGGACCATACTTGGACCATATATGTTTTCCATTTTTACCAGGGTATACGTTGCATGAAATAAATAATATTACTAATCGAACCATCCAATCGAATGATAAGAAATAGAAATGTGGTTGGGCGCGGATAAGTGTTTGGCGAATGGTCGAAAAAGGACGAAAAGTCGTCGTAATGAGACGATGTCTCAATGAAAGTCAATAAACCGAGACGAGTAGTAGTAACGGAGAGCGCGGTCCGGAGTGGTATTAATAAATTAGTGTCTACTTGCTAGAGAAACACGGCACGGTACGTACTGACCGTTTGTACGGTCGCCAGTCAGCGAAGACAATTGACTGGCAGCCGCTCCGTATATAATATATGTCTGTGACCGCGCCGCTGTCGTCCCTCGAATCCTCTCGGTCTCGAGTGCGTCCCGAGTACGTCACATCCTGCCTCGCCGAGCGCGCGCTCTCCTCCTCCTACTGCGGGCCACCGAGGCTGAGGTGTCCGCGCTTCTTTTCGACTTATCC
Organism: Leptoteleia sp. ZL-2020; assembly: GCA_022817305.1. Taxonomy (NCBI): domain Eukaryota; kingdom Metazoa; phylum Arthropoda; class Insecta; order Hymenoptera; family Scelionidae; genus Leptoteleia; species Leptoteleia sp. ZL-2020. Next base: position 10,786 of record JABFPN010000974.1, read on the forward strand.
CGTATCAATTCGTTCGCTTTCATTGCGCCCGACCCTCCCGCACGACCGAATCTTTTTTTTTTTTCATACCACCACCTCCTCCTATTATAAAGGGAATTTTTACATTTAATCAAAGGAATTTCTTTTCACCTTCGAGTGTCAACATAATGGCATTTTTTTTGTTATTATTATTGATAAGATTTTGACAGAATAAAGGGTTTATTTGAGTTAAAGATAGTCCAGAAAAATATGGATAAAACTATGAAAAATTTTAATTAATTAAAGTTCACGTTTACCACATTATAGTACATGCAACTTTTAAGTGTCAAAGTAAGCATTTCATGTGTCAAAAACTGTACTAGAATTTTAAATGGGAGAAAAACATTTATGGAAGAACTTGACTTTAACATATTTACCATGATTTCAGTTTAATTAAAAATTATAATATACTTTCTGCAAAGTAATTCCTTAAAATTTGTCCAATTTGTATTTTTTCTTTTGCCATATGGAATTTAATCAATCGTAACTCTAACGCTTTTCGAGTGTTTATACGATATAAAGTTATTTGAAGTTTGATTAGTTGTAATTGAATTTGGGCAATAGTTTTGAGTTAGGGCCGGGTGGAAAATTGATAACCAAATTGATTGCCCGCGATAATTGTTTTAACAACGTCGATGAGGTTTCGAGCGAAACGAATTTATTAGTGTTAACGTTGTTACTCGAGTGATAAAGGTTGCTGGACAGCGTTGATCACTTTATCAAAGCAGCGCGTATGATGAGCGACGATGATTTATGAACGGTATTGGTTTATTCGTCAGTGGCTTCTAAATTAATTGCACATTGTCAAGTTTAACTTTATGATTTGTTGCCAATTACTCTGATGACGTATCACACGCCTGGCAAATAAACGTTATAATTGTTCATTATTTATATTATAAAAATGTTACACATAAATAAACAGTGTAAAAATAGGTTCATTTGTAATAGTAAAAATGAAACATATATGGTCCATATATGGTCCATAAAAGGGTTAAGAGTTTCATATAAGGAAATAAGGAATTCATACATGGACACATGTTGGTCGATATATGGTAATAATTGATATAATATTCTAGCCATATATGTATTTAATAATTTCCTTATATGAAAATCAATTATTGCCATATATCGACCATATATGGATTAAGGAAAACCATATGAACTTTTTTCCTATAGATGAAATTGTTATGACATATATGGACCGTATATGTTTCAAATTAGATCGCATTAAAAGACTGGTATCAAGAATTGTAAGTTAAATAATCAGACCGGTATCGTCCCAAAAGGGAAAAATAAATAAGACCTTCTTCAAGCGAATCCATCTCATAAACACAGAAACAGTGGCAAACGTACAAAAGTACGTTTCAGTTTCATTTTCAACATCCGGCTTTGGCTTGTCCCTCGGTTTTTACATCTAACTCTGATTTCAAACAGAACTCCTTAACAAATCTTTCGTTATCTTCTCCGCTTTCCTACGTAAACCGCTGGAAATTGACGGAAAACGGAAAGACCTTCGCGCGAGCGTGCAACGTCCAATAAATGGCGGGAAATAAAGTGCAAGTTCACAATCGTAAAACAATAAACGACGGGATAACACCTCGCGGCAAAAACGGCCGCGATACCCGAGCGTACGCTAATTGCTTGCGTTGTAACCAAGAAAATGCACTTTTGTTTTTTTATCAGCACTAAAACTGGGTCATTAAAATGTTAAGAATGCAGCCATCCCCGGAAGCTGATTAAACACGCTGCGCCCAAGTGATAATCAATTTACACGTGGAAGAAAAAAAAGGTTTTACTGGTAATTAGTATACCGGACGATGTCGGCGTGATACGATCCCGTGACATGCACGCAATATGCACTGATAAAGGAAATTACTCAAAGTTACTATACTTTCTACACTAGGAAAGAAGTAATGGTAAATTTTATAAAAATTTTATACAAATTCAGGGATATGACCGAGAAGTGAAAAATTTTACCATTTATAATAGTAAAAATGGTACCAATGAGAAAAAAGTTACATGGTTAATTTTTGTGATTACTAAGATTCTGGTTGAATTAACCATATTATGGTTATTTTAACTAAAAATTGGGTAACTAAAATTTTAAAGTATTCACGAAAGTTAACCATACATATAGTTTTAAAATAGTAATTTTTTTATGGTTCATATCATTCAACTACCACCAAGTATAGTAATTTTTAATGCGACATTTTTCTGCGAACGCAATTTTATTCCAATTCCAATCGTCAGCGCTTCGCGTGACTTGAATTTTATTGTCCTACCTCCCCCTCTCCCACCCCCACCTTCATTTGTCCGTTTTCATCGGCGCGAATAAAGTGGTGTTATTCTTAAGTTGACCACGGTGTGCCATTGCTCGGTGGCGTACTCGCGATGCTCGCCAAAGGTAGATAAAAAGGTGAAATTAAAGATGTATATAAATAAAATTGACCCATAAATGTGGCTCTGCGTTATACCACGCCGCATCTGTACTTTGCATTGGTGCATGCATTATATATGAATGCCGGTTTTCTATCTACCATGGGTCAATAACAACCGCGACGTAACGTATTTGTTCTCCGCTTTCAATTATTGAACTCTAGCCGCGACGGGATAAATAATTAATAAATCTGATGGCGAAAGATGAAAAGAGCCGAATGTTTGTCGTCGCAGTTAATTCTTAGTCAATCCAACCTTATTAAACAATTAAATTTTTTATGTATTACAAATGTACAAATGTACAAAACACCATCAATCGCTTTTTAGATTTAAATTCAAAAGAATTCCCGCCAAATTCATTGAAAGAATGAAAATGGTTCTGGTTAGAATATGGCCAACCCTATTATGGCCATACCAGGACCCTAATTATTAGGGGATCTTAATTTAAGATACTTGGATCAGGGCCCTGATCTGGCAATCTTATCAAGACCTGATTAAGTAGTACGATTGCCCTATCAATGCCATATTTTGGCCCGATTGAAATTTCCACTCGGACGAAAGGGAAGAAAATTAGCTGGGATGCGAGGCACGACGCGTTACGAGCGCGCTTTCGGAAGTTGTAAAATCGCCGCAATCGCAAAAGCGCATCTCGGCCACGAAGCTCGCCTTGAGCCAACGACCGCGCGGGCCGGAACTTCTTAAGCGTTTTATGGAATTGCGTGGGCAGGCCACACACTCTGCACGCTGCACGCCTGCCAGTACGATTCGGAAAAATCCTTGCCGCTATAAAAGTCGAATGACAACGAGAGGAAGTGGCCGGCAAGTGGCCGCTAAGGCGCCAAGAAGACAAGAAAGAGGAGTGGAAGGGAGGCGCGTACCCGATGACCCTCGTTGCCGGCACCGTCCTAACCCTCCGCTAAAACTCCCACCCAAGCGAACCCAATAGTTGCAATCTTATTCGAGCCATAATAGATGTGGCACTGATTCGTTTTCCACGTTTCCAAATCAGGAACTGATTTGGTATCCAAATATTCTGTTATCCTGATTTGGTCCTGACATGGTTTCCACATTTATTCTTTATGGCTAAATTTGGAATATCTAATAAGGCCCTGATCAGTAACCATTTTTTTGTACTAATAACAAATGGAAACCTGTTGGATGCCTGACCGATGCCGAGCGGTACATTCTGTACCGGTACCAAATTAGTTAACCTTGCTTGGGCCAGCTTTGGAAGCCATATTATGTGTTCAAATGCAGTGTACTTGGTTAGTCATCCTCATCGTTTCACCCTCATTAGGGCCCTATATCTGGCAGGGCATGCCCGATTTCATTTCTACTAGGGATATATTATAGTTACTTTTCATAAATACTGAGGTCACTAGTTATATTTACTATAGTCTTTATAGATCTCTGTAACTATAGTTTATTATATTTCTAACCAGGTACTATAGTAGATTATACTCCACTACATAGTTGAAATAAGTATTACTATAGTTGGTCCATACGTTAATTAATAATTAATGGCGAATCATTCGTATTTCGTTGTTGTTAGCGAATGAAGCACAATGGCCCAGCGATGCGAACGGGGCCTCGGGGTCTTTATTCTGATGAATCTGCTGGTAGCGACGCTTGCGAGTTTGACGGAATCGCCGGGGACGCATTACACGAACGACAGCGAAATCTTCGCGACAACCCGACCCACACCGGAACGATGCCTGCTACCCACAGACCCTGGACTCTGCAAACACTGGATCCACAAGTGGACCTACAACAAAACTTCGGGCGAGTGCCACACATTTATCTACGGTGGATGTTCCGGCAACGAAAACAGATTCAACAGCAATTACGAATGCCTTCACCATTGCATCGGCGGTCCTGACCGTTAGTACACTTTTTAATCATAATTGGAAAGAAAAAATGAAACAAAAAAATAAATAATCCAATTTTTTTACTGAGAAGAAAGATTCGTTGAATTTAAATGTTCAGTAAAAATAGTCTAACTACAGAATAGCTTTATATATTTAGTTTCAATATCCGTGGCGTTCTATTGAGTGTACCTACGGTACTTTAAATTTACAAATGATTTGTACAGAAAGCGCGAATAATATTTCAGACACACTGCCGTCGTACATGGTAACAAAAGGTAGTGTATTTGTTACTACTAGCACCACCACGACAACCACTCCAGCATCGACCACCGCGAGCACTTCACCCCCGACCTTCACACCTCCTGTTCCTACAAGGCCACCGGTACCAAAACATGAAAGAGACAAGGTACGTAAGAAAAAGTCTTGCGCGCTCAAATCCAAACCCTCAAATTACCAAAAGTTTCAATCCAAATTAAACTGAATCAAAAATAAATGTTACGTTTTGTAACAGGAGCTGACTTTCATGGAATCTGGTTACGAAAAAACATTCATGTTTGCTCAGAGCAACACTTTTATCCAGCTGGATGGTAACGGGATAAAAACCTTCCAATTAAGGTAAATTATCGAGATTTGAATTTGAAACAGGTCAAGCTTCGCCGTGTAACTTAACCAATTTACTTTCACAGATTATGTCGAGAAATATCTTTCAAATTTCGCACAAAACTACCTCATGGTTTGTTAGTATACCACAGCGTTAAGGACAGGCCTGAAACTTTGGACCCTTATGCTTTGTATGTTATTGTTGAGAAAGGTCAGTTAAAGGTAGTCCACGTGTTTGGCAAGAGGTCAACTAGTCTGACTGTGGGAGAGGGTTTGAATCGTGACGAATGGCACAGTGTATTAGTCAGAATCGACGTGCATCGGTCAAAGCTTATAGCCCGAGTCGACGACAAGAAAGAAGAAACAACTTTGGAAGTCCTTAAAAGCATCGTCAATTATGGCGTATCCGAAGAATTAGCGTCGGTCGTTTTAATTGGAGGTAAATACAAATATAACAAAAAATCAAATATCCTGGAAACCACTGCTTAAAGGGAATAACAACGATTCTCATATTTTTCCAATTTTTACAATTTCTAACAGGTTTAAGTTCGGAGGAACGCTTGCACGGTGTGAAATATATTATCGAATCATTTGTCGGGTGTATCATGGACATGGTTCTGAGTTCCGGAAAATCAGCAAGCGATCTTCTTCCCATCAAACCTCTGATCGCCACTAAACACGAGAACGTAAAAGAAGGCTGCATAGATAAGTAAGTACATCTAGCTATCCTAGATAGATAAACATCTACGCGGAAAAAAAGGTAGCAAAATTTAGTACAATTCGTACGAAATTATTCCTATTAAAAAAAGTCAGAGCAACCCCAGAAGACATTTCATTATTCCTAACAATAAAACTCATTTTCACCCGACATCCAATTCATTACAGATGCAAAACCAGAGAAAATTTATGCTTCATTGGAAGCCAATGCGTTAATCATTACAACAGTCTAACTTGCGACTGTTTTGGAACAAAATACGAAGGGGAACGCTGCGATGTGTACAGTACGTATCGATAAGGAATGTAATTACCATCACTGATATATTATTCCCTTAATTAAAATTAACTATATTTCTTTAGCTGCTACCATTTTAACCTTAAGAGGCTCGTCCTACGTTTCGTTCAGAGTGTACGACTGGAAAGACAGGGTTCATTCATCGGTGAATAGAATCAGTCTTCTGTTCAGAGTAAGTTAATTTAAATTACTTCTGCTATTATTATTAATTTAAATTACTTCTGCTAATACGAAAAGTCTCACTACTATTACCCAAACATTATCTACGGTAATTCTTGGATATAGCATAATTATCCCCAACCTATACCTTTCTTTTTTTAAATCAGACCAAGTGGGACGATTCGGTACTTTTCTACGCATCCGGCGAAATAGACGGCACTTCGCACTACATCGCCGCGTCCATCATGAATAACTCCGTACACGTGGAGCTCGACTTCGGGCACAACTCCAAAATCGGAGCCGTCCTAGGTGAACACGTCACCACCAATCAATGGAGCAACCTGACCATGTTTCACAATGGCTCCACAGTTTACGTGAGTCTGGACAGCGAGGTTAAATTGCTCGAAGTCCCCGGTGAAAATCACAACATGATCATCGATCCGGAAATTTACATCGGCGGGGGACCGGAACTCCACAAAAAGAAAGGCCTGCTGTCCCACAACAATTTTGCAGGTAGTAAGAAAATCGAAATTTCCCATTAAAAAGACATTGAAAATGTTCAATAAAGGACAATTAAATTTCAGGATCTTTGAAGTACGTGTTCTTCAAGGACAAGTCCATAATTTATGAACTGAAAAGGTCAAATCCGATGGTACATTATATTGGGGTGTTGGAACCTGAGTATTACGACGTAGACGTCGAAGTCATCCCCATCACTTATCCGTTTGCCGGAAGTCATATATGGTGGCCCATCGAGAGCACCGACATTCTGAAATTGAACTTCGATTTTAAGAGTTCAAAGCCCATAGCTGTCGTCGCATCCGGTGATATTACCAGCGAGGAGGGTTTAGGTTATTGGGAGGTAATGACAAATTAAATGAAAATAAGGTATACTGCGAAAGATAATTAGTCTAATCGATGAACAATTCGCAGCTCCGATTGGTAAACGATGAAATAAGATTTCACCTGATACCAGTATTGAAAGAAAATATAACCGTTTCAACGGCCGTAAAGTTCCCACCTTACAACACGTCTTGGCATGCAGTGGAATTGAATTACACGAAGGGGGAGCTGAGTATCCTGGTAGATTACAGAAATAAGCAAACTAAGCTCTTCTCCATGGGATTTGAACTTGGGAAAAAAGTTATCATTGGAAGTGGCAAGAGCAACGCCGGTAGGTGTAATTCAAATACTCCTTATCAGATAAAAGTTATGAAACTAAAAACTCGAATGCTTCTGATTATTTTATTATCAGTGATATTTTTGTAAACTTGCTTTTATTAATGGCCTAGTTTTAATGCTAATAATGCCGCGTACAAATAAGACGTATCGTCGTATTGAATTACAACAAACGACGCAAAAACAAATTAATGTGATTTTTATGACTCACCTTTATGTATATATATACAATATCTTTCATTTATAGGGTTGGTTGGATGCATGAGAGAAATTAAAATAAACGACCAAAGGATAGAACCGAGATACGTGATAAATACCGAGCGAGTCGTTGGAGAAGTGGCCCTGGACAATTGCCAATTCGTGGACCCCTGTAAAAGGCCCAATACCTGCGAGCACGGTGGAAAATGTTCCGTTAAAGAAGACAGAATCACTTGCGACTGTACCGACACCGGATACATTGGCAAAAATTGTCACTTTGGTAATAATAATTTTAATTAACGTTACTTTATCGAACAAACAAAGTGGCACAAAACATTCCTTCGCGTTTGACCCTTGTGTTTCAGCTCAGTATAGAAAGACCTGCGAAGAATTGGCATTACTGGGATACACCCAAGATGACGTATACAGAATTGACATTGATGGAAACGGAAGGTTCCCTCCAGCCCTGGTCAAATGCGAATTCCAATCCATAGAAGATTCGACGAAAACAATAGTGGAGCACAATCTGCCGTCCCAAGTGGATGTGCGGTCAATCACGGAGCCGGACTTTTCTTTCAATATCAAGTACCGTCAATTCACACCGGAGATGCTCCAGGAATTGATCTCCCACTCCCTTTATTGCAGCCAGTACGTCAAGTACGACTGTTACAAGGCCCCTCTCGAGTTGCACAGTGCCACGTGGTTCTACGGTTCCAAAGGAACCACTATCGATTACATCGGAAACGTCAATAGGGGTTCTTGCCCTTGTGGAAGTAAGTTAACATGGCCTAGTTTGGTGAGTCATAAAAAACCACCGTTTCAACGGCTAATTGACTTTTGACTTTCAGTGAATCGAACGTGCACCGTTTCCAATTTAAGCTGCAACTGTGATTGGAAATCTGCGGGCAAATGGCTTTCGGACGAAGGTTACTATGAAAATCCCGAATCCCTTGGAATCACCAAAATGGTATTCTTGCAGCAAAAGGACTTGGAAGAGGATGCCCAGGGGCGAATAACGTTGGGGCCTTTGGAATGCGTCGAGACAAGTTAGTGTCAATATTTAAATGTTTGTATACTTTGTAAACATATTAAAATAGTATCGACTTCTAACTTCTATCTTAGATACTCAAAAGTACGTGGTTACGTTCACAACGTCACAGTCGTACATTGAAGTACCAGGATGGCGCAAGGGAGACATAGCCTTCAGCTTTCGAACCACCGGGGAAAAGGCAATATTATTATACCAACCACCAATCAGAAATAATTATCCGTCTTTCATGGTAGCTCTAACTTCGGATTACCGTTTGACCTTTAATTTCACACTGAACACAGGGACCAACCGTGAATTGGAAGTGAAAAGTCGAAGAAAATTGAACAACGGTGAATGGCAGAAAATTTGGATCGACTACAATGATTATCACGTGCGATTTATGATTAATACAGACTTCCAAATGGTGGACCTTTTAACGGAAGAGGAATTTGGTCCCTTCGAAGGCTCGATGTTTATCGGAGGCGCAACTGCGTAAGTACAGGATGATCAATTGGTTCAATAATCTTGAGAATAATAATATCTTAGTAACTAACTTTGCAGCGAACATTTAAAAACGTCATCCGTACGTCAGGGACTTATTGGATGCTTCCGAGGCTTGGTTGTCAATGGCGAAATTTTAGATATTCACAGTTATATGTCTGTTCATTTGTCGGAAATCATTAAAGATTGCAAACCTTCTTGTCAACCTAACAAATGTCAGAATAATGCCAGATGTGTCGAGCTGTGGAGCAATTTTGAATGCGTCTGCGAAAACAGATGGGCTCACCTAGGCACATATTGCGAAACCAGTGAGTTACAGCTCATCCGTTTTGATTTTTCTAAAGTAAAAATAATAATCACAAGTATTATTTATTTCAAATTTTGTCAACAGACATAAACAACAAAGCGCTGACATTTACTTCATCTAGTGCCTTCCTAAAGAAGAATTACATCGGTTCTGAGGACGACGAGGAAAAATCATTGTTAAAAAGCATGCTAACTGAAAACATTCTCATTAACCTTCGAACATACGACATGAACTCGTTAATACTTTATGCCAATGATCATTTAAATAACTTCGTGCATCTTTATATATCAAATGGAACAAAAATCGTATACCTCTTTAATGTCGGAAACGAAATAAAGAATATTACAGTCGAGCACCCAGGTGGGTTTGTACTTTAAATATAATTTAATTATATAATTATAAACGCTAACGAATCTTGTATTATTTTTTGTATGTATTTAATGTAAAGAATAATAATTCAACGATCATTTATTCACTTCAGATATTAACAAAGGGATCTCCGTACAAATTGCAATCATTCGTAGTGAAAAGTCAACAACTTTGCATGTTAACGACCATAACGTAACTTTGGATGCAATTCCATTTCCTCTTGATACCTATTCGCACAATCCCTGGATTAATCCGCAAAAAGAAGTCTTGGCACCGCAAAGACCACCCGCTCCCCCTACCGATTACTTCCAAGTAATTAATAATATTATAAGAATATTACATTCTCAAACAATCCTTCGTTTTTTAATCAATAAAAATTACTTAACAGGTGAATCTGGGAGGCTTTGACAATTTATTGCGAGTCGGCCCTGAAGGGAACTTGATTCAGGGATACATAGGTTGCCTGCGCGGTTTAATGATTGGGGAATATCGCGTTGACTTGCCGAATCTAGCAAACGAAGCGAACCACGAAGGAAGCAAAGGTGTTTTACCCAACTGTCAGATGAAATGCGACACTATCCCTTGTAAAAATAATGGAATATGTACAGAAGACTTCAGTAAGCAGGAATCTTCCTGCAACTGTGAGCTGACGTCGTACTTTGGGGAACACTGTGCCGATGGTAACGAATCAAATTAAAACGAAACATCAAGTGGAATGCCGGATTAAAAATCGGCCCAAAATTTCATTGAAGCTGCAAATTTAAAAATTAATTTACGAAAATTGCATTATTTTCAGAAAAAGGTGCCGACTTCAGTGGCGAGAGTGTTCTACAAAGGGAATTTGAGTTAGAAGGTGAAGTGAACCAGGTCAAAGTTCAACTGGCTTTCTCAACAAATGATTTGAGGCAACGAGCAACCACGGCTTTATTGCTTTTGCAAACGGAAAATAAGTAAGACACAGTTTCGTACATTTAAAATATAACTATTATTTCATAGAAATGAAACTTATAAAATCTGATGATGCAATTTTAATTTTTATTTCCTAAGTGCAAATAAAGTCAGGTATGTTTAACTTTTATCTTAAACTGAATGACCATACAATAGTATTATTCCTATATATAATATAATATAATATAATAATGCGATATATTCCACCTTGCAGAAGAAGTTACTATTTACTGGTGGCTCTAACTTCGGAGGGACAGTTGATATTTGAAGAAGACAGAGAAGGATCCACCTACGGTGTTCGCCTAAATGACAGGAATTTCTTAAATGGTGCCAGGCATAGTATTTATTACGTCAGAGACAACAATACTGCCACTTTGCTGGTGAATATTTTATTTGAAGCCCACAATTATAAACAACGCAATCCTATTTTCAAATATATATAATAATAATGGGTTCAATTTGAAGGTTGACCGTGAACCAGTGCAACTACTACCTATACCAATGCTGAGTCTAGGTGATGATGACGATAACAACGAAAACGAAGAAGACGACGAAGGTCCCGGAGCGACAGAAATTCAACTGGGCGGATTAAACACGACGGACCCTAGATTTAGCGCTTACAAAGGCTTCACTGGATGTTTAAGTAGTACGTACATAAATGAGCATGTTAGAAGATCAGATGTACGTTTCAAGATTCAGATCTTAAGTTTCAAATTTATGCAGATGTTGTAGTATCGATTAACGGGTGTGCTGGTATGAAGCCATTGGAGGAATACATGCTGTTTACCAAGAAGGGAAGCGAGACTGTAAGGGCCACCATGCCAGCTGGAGTGAGAAGTGCACAGTGTGCCGTTTTTCATGCACAGCCTAGGGGATTGGAACCACCAAGGAATGACAGTGTGGTTGGTACCCCTTTTTTATCAATCGTACTTGAATTAACTATGATCCCTACGCAAAAGCTATATCTTCACGTTTTCCATCACTAATATATCCGCTCTAATTGCAGGGACGAGACAGAGCATGGGTGGAAGACCCCCCGGAGCGTATTCTGTATAAATCGGATTATTCGGACGCGACCCAGGAGGAGCAGGGAGCCGGCACATACGTGTTCATCGCTCTCTGTTGCGTGTTCGTAGCTGCGGTGCTTGCTTGCAGTTGCGAGGTGTGGCGCAGCGCGAAGAAGGACAAAAAACGTAAGCGATCTCGTTCCGGTTCCAGCGCAGGGTCGCAAAGATGGCAGCCGGCCTATAACGATTCGGTTGTCGGGACGACTGGCGCCAAAAGCGTCGGTTTTAAAAACGTTAACGACGACGATAAAAGGCCAAACGGTACTCATGCGAAAAATATTTCCAAAGAATACAAGCTTGTTCCTAATGCGGAACCAAAAACTGACTTGGTCAATGACAAAAGGATTAGCGTAAAAGGTGCGTAGCTCAAAACACACAAAGCGCACGATCAAAAACACATAAGAAAACCCACCCCCCAAAGAAGCATCGACGTAAGAGGTTCTGTCGTGTAAGTTTGGCACGCATGCGTTAATCATGTTCAACATTTTGTTGCAGTAGACGAAGAAGCCGAGAAGAAGGAGCTCCTAGGGGTAAATACGGGCCTCGCATCTAAGCCTCCGAAACCGAATCCATTTGTAAAGAACTTTCTCCTATTTTTCTTTGGAAATGTGTACTTATCCTTGAGGGACAATTATTAGACCTTAATAATTTCAGACACGAGTTATTGGTTTACAACCCTACAACATTTGCAAACTTTTTATTCTCCAAAAGTGCATGAATCTTCCGTATCTATTTTATTCAAATATTTCCCCTTAAAAATAGTAAATGGTTCTGAACTAAATTTTGTCCTAACGTTTAATAGTTGTAAATTTCATTTTGCCAAGATTAGTACTGTCTGATTGTTGAAGGAATAATTTCATATTTCTCAATTAATTAATATTTCATGCCATTAACACAAAAAATAAGTAGATGTACATATATCTGCCTGTCTTCCATTAATTATAATCACTATTGCACCCAACTTGTAAATCAATGACCAATCTGTCGCAAGTATTGACCTTTAATAGTTGATTTCCTTTAAGGAAGCTTGCAAGGCTTGCCCAAGTATCATTCGCATGCAGTCACTTGCTGTCTTGTTTATCATTGAACTTTGTTTACAAACACAATCGTATCTACATTCGCAGTAATTCTTTCAAACCACTTGCCTATCTTCATTTCTTATCAGCACTAAAATACATCAGATCTGATTAATGTGTTATTCTTATGAAGTTGATTTATATAATCGGAGAATTTGTGATTAAATTGCGGATTAAAAGTTAATTAAAAGATAAAACAGTTAACTGTTGCTTTTAACAAAATAAAATTATGATTCCACTACAGTAGAACAATGTAGTAGTATAAATGATATGGCAAATATGCATTAGTGATACAAACTTTACGTTTGTATAAAACTCCTCACAAAACAAACTCGGGAACATAAAATACATCCCCCCTCAATCATGCCAGACCAGAATTTCGAGAAATAATACAAACTTGAACTTGGTACCAAGCAAATTTGGTCTTCCCCCTAATATTTAGAATTGGAAATTTGTACAGCTTACACTGAAAGGATACATACGATTAGATGGGACAGCCAAGGGAATCGGACAGCAATTTATTTTCAAGCATGTTCTCTCTTCCTATCTTTCCATTTCTCTTTCTCTCTTGGATATCGACCCGTTATCTAAATCGCCTCTATATTGCCCTGCAAAATTTATCCGCCGGTCACCGCAATGGCCACCGATTAATAAGTGTCTGATTTGGTTGTTGCCAGTCAATGGAGGACTTGCGCGAGGAGCCCGAGTTAGAGGAATGCGAGGAGGGTGAGGAGAACGAGGAAGCGGAGGACGCCGAGGAGGAGAAGAGCAGCAGCAGCTGTCTGGATACGACGGACACGCCTTCCAGACAGTCCCCGGTAAGAAGCCCGAAATTGCCGGAGCCGAACAAGGCCCTGCTACAGACTAACTTTTCCGTGACCGGGATAAACGAAATTAAGACCGAACACATCCCCATTCGGCTGGAACGCGAGACGCCCTACGTCAATGATTTGCCCCTGAGACCGGTCAGTCTCTACCTGACGGCTCCTCCGATCGACACGAAAAAACGCCCCGATAGCGTACACGCGGACACCATTACGACGACCCTCATCGAGCCTACGATGTAACCCGCCAATTGGCACCATTGGCATCATATACCTAACGCGCTACCAGTCAACAAATTTCGCTAACATTATTAGACTTAACCCGGCATTCAATTGGTACACAAATTTCGTCGCGAGCCTACAAGTTTCACACGATTCTGATGCTCCAAACATTATTATTGCAATGATAATTAAAAGGGTTGCGTCTTGTGAATTAATAATTCTTCATCTTAATTTTGATGCTTCTTCTTAAATCCCTAAATTGTTTGTTTTGTGTTTAATATAACATTGATTGTGTTTAATAAACATTGGAATTTCTGCAATTTTAATGTAAACACATTTTTTAGATCAAAAATTAAGTGAACTTTGTATAATATTTATTAATTAAAAGCATAAGCATACGAAGATAATGAATCAGTACTTTTTTAGTAAAATTTTATATACATATACAACAAACACATTAGTGTTTAATTGTACATACCATCAGTTTGTATTATGAAATATTAAAATTGCGAATATTGAAACACAAGTTAGATGTTTATTATACATAATGCTATCATATTAAATATTAAATGAACATGTTACTTTAGGGATTACTCGCCTTATTTATTATTACATGCAATAATAGCAATCGCTTAATTAATTCAATTAACTTCTAGTACGAGAACATTTTCTCACGTTATATATAATGTATAATGTTATTTTTATTTAAAAGTAATTTAGCATAATTGTTACTGATAATTAGATCATAATTTCTTAGTGGTAATAATTTTCCATTAAATTTGACATTGTCATCCATTTGACTGGTAGGGCAACAATTAATAAATTATCATGTACTTCCAGTTGATAAAAGAAAGTTTGTAAAGCATTTTGCATTATTTTTTCATATCACATGTTAAATTGCAAAGATTTGACATTAAACGATGTAAAGTATTTTTATACGTGATTTTTTGGGGATTGTTAACATCCCCAACATTTAATAATAGTATTAAAGAAGTAACTTAAAAATTTAATGAAGAAGATAATAATACTAGTGATCGTGATTCATTAATATGTACGAATAAAGAGAGTTTTATTATAAGAGAAACGGTTCTTTTTTTCTTCGTTCACCATTGGATTATCCAAATTGATTTTGAGGGGCTGTGTGACTTTTAATAAGAATTAAATAAAATATCAAATTTCAATTTTTAATCATGCTAAATAATAAATATAATTAACAGCATTTATAAAATAATAAAAACAAGCTGTCAACAATAATCATACATTGGCAATTAAACAAATTAAAAAAAAGAAGTAAAATCTAATTATACAAAAAATCAATCTATCATTCAGTTACTCTCAAATAATCCAAAACATCCTAAACATATAAACAAATTTATAAATTAAGTGTAATTAATAATATTATTGCGCGAACCTGTCCCGTATACTAACTTTAATATCATACTTCCTTGTATAAATAGTAAAACAATTGAAAAGGAACAATTGACTTTCATTTTCTCCATTTTCACATCATCAATTTTTCCATTGCATTATTACACATTCCCCATAATAATAAATAGAATATATATCAAAAGTTTGGAAGAAAAATTTGAAATCCTCTTTTTTTGAAATTAATACCGCTTATGTGCACAGAGGCATATACTTATTCAGCAGAAGAGAACATTCCATTCTTTATTATAATCATATAATTTAATAAGTGTAAGAGAAAGAAAGAAGGAAGGGGAGAAGATGAATGAAATGCTTTTTGGGTGGCCAACCACGCTCATGCTCGACTATCATCAATCGACATAATTCGCTTCACACCTGCAACGACCACTGTAATAGGGAGATGGACTTTTCAGATCAGAAAAACGTCGTGGAGCAGTAACGAAGACAATATTGTACAATTAAATTCCACCGAAAATGACACACATGTGACAGCACCGGTTGAACTTTAAAGGTACCAAGTGCATTGGTTCAACGATGGCCAAGGTTGTTATTGTATTGTCACGGTGCTTTGCCAATAACTACTTGAAAAAGCGAATGACTCCTTTAAAAAGATGAATGTATCTCTATTTCTTTCCGTATCGATCAAGGGTATATTCAATTCTTCATTAAATCAAAAGAAACTTTCATTTTTCCCACAAAAACTACTATTTCAATTTGTCACACCACTGAGAGTTGACTTTATTTATTTATTGTAAAAGATTGTTGTTAATTAAACTGTCAAATCAAAGTCATATTTTCCAATTCTTATACACTTTTCAATAAACTTCAGAACTTTCAATTTTAATTATATTACTACAAAATGAAGTCAAAGAAATATGTTAGTAATTGCATACCTTGTTAAATAAATATAGCTGGGATCCTACATAGGGATTTGGCACTGGAAATCAGCTAGTTTAATTTATCTAGTTCCATCTGGGTTTACAAACATTTGATGTATGAATAATCGAATTTCACCCAAGCATAGATCGGTACAATTCTTCTCAATGCACTTCTAACCTACGCATGAATTGGCATGAAAAAAAAATATCATTTTAATAAACAACGAACCATTGAAATCAATCAATATATTGTAATCTAAGCTGTGAAAATGAATAATTGCGTCTGCCTCTTTCTCCCTATTCTCATCATCTAACACAATGTTTATGTTATGTGCATATGTAAATATTATGCGACAAATAAATATAATAATTATAAATATACATAAATTTATTAAATATGTAAAAATCAAGTCATTAATAAATAAATTTCATTAATGTATCAGTGTTAATTTTGCACCGATTGTTCGCATCATTGCATTTCACGCTTTTGATTTTAATTCTAGATGTATCATGGCCAATAGTGTAAAAACAACAGTAAGTAAGCTTTCAATGTACTAACAATAAACAGCACAGCTTTGGTGTATTGATAATATAATAATTTGTGCAAACAAAATTGTAAGAAAGGTTTATTAAAATTTCAATTGAAATTAATAATACTAAATCTTCAATAATTAATTAACTGTGAAATTTCAATTAAAATATTTAAAAAAATTCAATTTAGTATAATTAAATTAACTTAATTAACAAAAAAAATAGTATAATTATTTAATTAATTGCATAATTATTGATTCTCAATAAATCCTGAACACATATATAAAAATCTTGTTAAATTCAAATCTCTATCAACTTTCAATGTAATGATTTGAATACTTAATTACAGGGTGACTCACTGGGAGAACCACCTAGGAAAATAGGAAAGCTCACAGGTAAATTGACAATGATATATTCAATTTCGTAATAATATAAATCATAAGAAAATTCTATTACAAACTGAACCGGCAAGGTTAAGTTATGTATTAAATTTCCATACATATGCAAAGGTTACACTTAAATAGCTATGCAAAATTTGTTTAAGCTATTTATGATGCATATTTAAACAAATATACATATAACACCAATGTACAACAATAAATCTGTACAATACATAATATATAAAACATTAAATCTGTACCAGCAATTTCTAATGAACAGATATCAGTTAGAATTTTTATACAAATTTCTAATCATTTTAAATAAAAATTGCAAATAAAAAAATTCTTTACAACAAATAGTATTATGTACAATACCTTTGCACTGTCTTAAATCATCTGGTGTCAAATTGATATGAATTATAACCTTCACAAAGTTATCTGTATATAGACTACATTTCCCGCCTTATCCTCGAGAAAATTCGATTCGAAGTCACTGGCAATATTCACGATAAAGACTGTACTAAAAATGGACGCGACCATTTGAAAAAACAAATCACTTTTTTCGCGAGACGCACATACGAAATCGAACTACAGTGCTAAATAACTTTTGTATTCTGTATAAACCGCCAATTAATAAGCTAAAAGCTAATACAATCCGCGCTTGGGTATATATTAATTTCTTTAATTTTATATGAAAATATTAAAAAAAAAAGAATAAAACATGATGCAGAATGAACAAAGGAAAGGTGATGCAATATGTATAAAATAAAACGTTAAACTTACGGAGTACAAACGTTAATAAAACGTTGCGCCCAACGATCCAAAATGGCGGTGCGAATGCGAATGAGAACGAGTAAAACGGAACAACCGACACGATTCGAATAAAAACGAAGGGAAAAACATTTTTCTGAATAATTTCTAGCGAGAAACGATAATACGTTTAAATATATCATTACCGATTAATATAAAAGGATCTTATATCTTCTTTTTCTTCTTTTTTTGTCTCCACAATGACCAAGCAAGTTGCGTACAAGACTTCCGAACAGAGCGTGAGTCAGCATAATGTGCCGCGCGTAGTGATTGGCTAGCAGCAGCCAATCAGCAGCCGTCTTATATACAGCAGAAATCCTATCCGTTTGGCGCCAAAAATGATATTTTTTAAATTAAAAATTAAAACATGAACCTATTTGTACAATTAATTAACAATTTTATAAACTATTATAAATATTAATAATTAAAATTTATTATATCAAAATTTACTTACTAAATTAAATAAATCCGAGTTACTTATTTTATTGTTTATAATAAGACAATTAAATTATATACCGGAATAATAAATTATAAATATTTATGAATTGATTGTATTGAATTGATAGTTTTAAAAACTATAATGTCGTTTTAGAGCATTTCAATTATATGTAATCATTGAAAGAAAGGATATTATTATTGAATTTGAGTAGTGATAAAACTTTATTATATATAATACTTTATTTATATTTACATATAATAATACATACAGTTATTTTATATTAAACATGTGTAATTTTAAATGTATCCTTTATCTACAGATAGAAATTATTCATATATTCTATCGAATTAATTCAGAATGAACCTTAACCTTAATAAAAATTGATCACTCGTTTTTGTCCTTTGTAAAATCCTTTGATTTCACGTTTCATCAAGGGGTTATTCAGAAAATCATGAAATAAAATTAACGTGAAAATTGCCTCGTACAAAGAGATCAAATTCAAAGATTTTCCAAAAGATAAAAAAATAAAATTATCCGGGGTAATATTAAAGTAATATTAAAGGCTTTACACTGATAAAAATGATATAGTAACTGACGAACTGGTGTGCACACATGATGGAATTTATCAATCAAATCAATCAAATAATATAAATTACATATGGGATAATTATCCCTTGTGGAAAAAAATGCTATAAATGTTAAAAAAACGCTGAAAAGCTGCTAAAATTGGAACTTTTCAGCATTTTTCAGTTTTTTTTTAACATTTTTCAGCAAATTATTTCCACCGGGGATATGTACACACCCGTCCATTAGATATTAATAATATAGTATGTTTTATTATATAAATTTTCTCATAGTTTTAAGGCGTTTAAACCCTCATTATTTTTCTTCTTTTATTATTCGACCATCGAATCAGTATAAGTTTGACCAATTTATACTGAATAACTGTAAGTAATAACGAATCCAAAATGTTGTAGCTTCAAAGAGTTCAGTATCAATACACATGTCTCCAATATATCTGTCAGATGGCGTGCGAACATTTGCAAATCCCTTAAGCTACCTCGGCATTGCGCGACTGCAATCAAAGAGCAGGACATCGATTGAATCCATACTGTCGCTCGACTAATCACTGGCTCTCCTCGATCAGCTCCTTCATCGAATCGTTTAGCTCGTTGGTTGACTTTAGCCTCACTCAAGTCCTAGTCAATTTCAATTAACGAAAACTCCTTGTATAGAAATTTCACTAACTGAATTATTATTGCACTTAATTGTAACACAGAATGTGGAAAGGATGAATAAGTATCGGCCAATCGTATAATCATTCAAATTCTTAGCCGTTCTTTTTTCCCCCAATGAGATCTGAAGTAATAATATGAATAACATGATTATATATTTATCCAAGATAGAATATCGAGCAGAACGATACTTTTGAACAATATTTACTAAAAAACATTGTCATGTTTTCGATATAATAATTGAACAAATATTGCAAAAATTTTTCTATCCAAGTATATTGTACAGTAATGAGGTCAAAGAAACTCGGATGAAAAAGTTTATCTATTTTTTTATCTAGATAAAGATGTTTTTACAAATCATTCAGTATTAACATTCGACTAACAAGAAAGAAAGAAGTGTAAACGTTAAATTACGGCTTCAAATTGTGATTTGATTAGATTGTTGTATTAAAATAGTATTAAACCGAAAGGACGCTTCTAATTTTTATTGTTTAAATAAAGATGTATATAAGTATGTTTGTTGTATAATTTTATTCGATTGAATTTGTCGCAATTTTTTGTCTTTGTTGAAATGTAGAATTTTAAATATGATTTGCAATGTTAAACGACGATTGTAATTGTATTTGATCACTGCCGAAGCTTTATAAATAAAAAGTATTTCTTTAAATTTTAATTGTGTATTATTTCATGACGTAAGCAATTTTTAATTCAATTTTTTTACATGCTGAGAAAATGAAATAAAAAATAATTGACTTCTAATATTCTTTTGGATTAATTGTTTTTAATAGATAGATATTTTTAATTAAATTGCTTTTTAAAAGTGAGACTTTAATTACCTTTGCATAAAAGTATTTGTGTTTCAAATCAAGATATGAAAATATATAAAATTCTAGTGCACAGCCAGTTTAAATAATAATTTAGCAAAATCCCAAATTTCTTCCACTATTATATTAGTAATAGATTCTAATTTTTTTGCTATTAATTTATTTGAAGCACGGTCATGTCCTAGAATGAACGTTGAAGATAACACAACTGCAGCAGCCAAAAACATTGAATTGGCTTCAGCCATCATTCGAATTTTTGGGTGTGACTGACAATTATTCTTCTTTGCTATAATTTGTAAGTTGTCATACAGTTTGTCATGCTAAAGTTAAAAAAATATACACATTAATTAAAGAAAATTAACGTACCACTAAATTAAGAAACAAATAAAATCTACAACTAACAATTAGCTATTAAAAAGCTAGTAAAAAGAAATATTCTTGAATTATAAAAGAAAACTGTTTAGCAACATACAAATATTATTTGTATAAATATAATTATGGAACTAAAAATAATGATATATCATAAAATTATTATTAAATTATTACAAATGTTTTAATAATTATATTGTATATGTAAATACCATGAGATATGCAACATCTAAAAGGTTATTACATATTTCTTGTATATTTGGCGTACGCAAAAGTCCAGTCAAGGCAATTAATACTTCCACATAATTTAACGGTATTTCTATAGATAATTTCCAATTCAAAGTAGTAAGAACTTTTCGTTCCGATGTTAAAACACAATTTTCTGTGTACTTTTTATGGGGTTCTAATTTATGAAGCATGTTGAGTATCTATTGGCAAAATATATTAAATTAATTCAATTCATAATTTATTACATGCAGTTACAAAATGTCAGTATTTTTCTAGTGTTGCGAAATCTTGGAATAATCGCTCTCTTTCCTCCCTTGATTTTTTAATTATTTTTTAAAATAAAATATCTTATATTTACAACTTATAAATTAATCACCATGCAAATATTTGTTAAACAACGCAATAATTATTAAATGCATATTTACATCAAGAACAGCCAGTTCCTTCATATTTGAAGCCATTTTATTGGCAATTTGTATACAGGACATTAACTGCAGTCTGACTTCGCTGGGGAGATTTTTTTCAAACTCAGATTTTTTTAAAAAATTCGTCATATTATCAAAATTCTTGTCTATAATTTCCAAAAATACTTGGCACATTAATTTATCAAATAAGTGAACAGCTAAGTATTTAGCATTGTTACTTAGTTTAAAATGTTCTGCTATTCTAAATATAGTTGTTACGACTGGTGAAGGAACACCTGAAAATTTTAATAAAAGAAGAGAAAGATTTCGATATAAAAAATTACTAATGAATATCTTAATTAAAGTATCACAAATACGAAATAAAAGAAAGGAATAGATACCTATGTACGGGATGTATAAATTGTTATCCTGCTTAACAGCACGAATTTGTTCATAATTTTTTTCTTGTATTATTTCTAACCAGTCAACGAGATATTCTGTAAAATTTAACTCACATTTAACATGATTTTATAAATGTAATACACTTAATGGCATACAAAATATTACGAAAAAAATTTAATGAAAAATACTAATGTTCCATTTAAAATTGTTAAAATAAATACAACGAATACTTTGATTAATTGGTCAGCGAGCAAGATAAACAAAAATTCCTTAACTTGATGTAAACAAATAAGGTAAAACAAAAAAAATAAATGTAACATTACGTTTACTATTGAAGTAAGATAAAACAACTTACCATACGTACTGTCTTCTTCCATATTAAAAAAATTGTCATTTCCAAGAATAATAAAAGCGTATTAAATTACGATACGCTGCATTGTTTGTATTTTCGACTTTTGCATGATCGAAGAAAAATAGTGTATACAAAACACAACGACCTCTGTGTATATTATTAATAAATTGTTTCAGTTATTTGCTATGATCGACGTTCTAAACCACAAAAAAAAATACGGACTATATCAATAATCTACATTACCGATAAAACATTTCTAATATTAATTAAGAAATAAAACAAGTCTATTTTATTAACAAATTATGTTCCATTCCAAATTTTAAAATTCGCGCACTTTTCCTAAAAACTATCAATTGGCGTCGTGAACGTAGCAGAATCTTGAAATTTCCCCCTCTATCGCTGTTGTATGAAATGCAATCGCTGAAATGTAACCTTTTATATATTGCACATTAAATACATTATATTTAAACATCGCTGCGTGATTCGTGTAATTTAAGAAACAATCATCAATAAAATACTGGATTATCGAATCTCAAGTAATCGCCGAGACAACTTTTCTAATTGGAAAAGGAATTATTTGTGCAACCCGGCTCTGTCAGTGTTGTTCTCTCTCTATCTCACTGTCTCTGTCACGCGCACACATTAAATAGGTAAATATACCTGGATCAAAAGTGAGGTTAGGTCTAGAAATAAATGTACGGAGTAATCTCCGCTGTATTGCGCACGAGCGGCATTACGTCAGGCAAAAAAGTGTTGAGCTTCTCGTGAATCGAGCGACGATTATTCTCACCGATGTTTCAGTGCAAAATCGCATGACCCGATGTCAAAAAACAAACAGGTTTCTCAGCCCTTTATCAATCATAAGTTATTTACTTTTGCATTCGCATTTCGCGACCGATACTCGCGTGTGCGATTCAAGTCGCTTGTGTGTTATTGAAGCACCGTATTATTTTCGTAGTTTTCGCCAAGATGAGCGACTGTTTAGACGCATTTTATACCTTTAGTATACATGTATTTTTTTGTACATATAGGTGGACTTGGATTATCATTTTACTTCATCTTCTTTCTTTTCTTCCACTTCTATTTCTTACTATTTTGACCAAAAATCTAATAATATCATTATTGTCATTTAATATAGAAGTGTCAAGTTTGAAATTCGATGTTCTGTTGTCATGAGCAAAAAATTACATCTTAAAACATTCAATAAGATTTGACACGTGTATAGTCAAAAATTACATGCTATAATTTTTGCTTGTTTCAAAGTTATTTCAAGGTTATCCTCAAAAGCTAATACGAAATTTGAGGAAATGCTGCAATATTGATTGCGAACTGTTCATTTAGTTGATTATAATTAGTTTGGGTTCAGTTTCCATTTGGTTCGTTCATTTAAATATTATTAAAGTTTTAAAATGTTTCAACTTCACGAAAATATCCACATTTCAAAATTTTAAATATCTCTATGTTGTCCAGTAACAACAGTTCATTTAAGTAATTATAAAGAAATGATTTTTAAATATGAACTTATTTAAAATACCACAATTTTTATGATTGCTTTTTTATACTATTTTAATAAAAATATTAAATCATACTAATTAACTATCTATTGATTATTTTCTGTATTATTAATTAATTTTTTTTAAATTGACAGAAATTTAGTATAATAATAATCTTTAAATTATTCAGGTATTAAAAAAAGATTAAATATTTAAATTATAAGAATAGATTTAAAATAACATTAATTTTTATTTTGTACAATAAAGAGTATATCATAGTATAAAAAATATTTGCTAATATAGTAGAAAATTAGAATGATAATAAATAAATGATAACTTATTGAAAATAGTCTATATTATTTACAAAAGAATGTATAAAATAATAAAATGTATACATTTATATAATAGTAGTAGATTATTTAAACAACTAATTATTTCTATATTAATATTAATAGTTTTTAGCAAATTGTAAAAGAAAAAACCATTTTATACCTCATAATGATATTTAATTTGGTATCTAAAATAGGGTTGATAAAAATCTTGATTTTTTTAAAAAAATCAAAAAAATCAGATTTTTTTGATTTAAATCAGATTTTTTTGATTTAAATCGGATTTTTTTGATTTTTATTACTAAATGGAAAATTTATAATAAAAAAATACACGGAAAAAAAGTATTCGCTTTGGTAGGTAGGTAAATGAGTTTATCTAGCAATTTTTAACTAATTTAGTAAGAATTTATTCTATTTGCAGA
>JABFPN010000975.1:0-35077 GCA_022817305.1 Leptoteleia sp. ZL-2020
CGAAAAAAAAAAAAAAAAAAACGAGAAAAAAGTGTCTCATTTCAGTCCAGTGACGGTAAAGTAAGGTTGGAAATAAAGAGAAAAAAAAAGGAACGTCGATTCTTAACATTTTTACTTTCGTCACTGGACTACTATTAAACATCTGATTTCTTCCGTTTTTAGGCACTAAAGTCCCTATTTTTCTTATTTGTCACAAAAAACTTTTATGTGCAACTCGGGACGAATGCGACGCTCAATTCATGTGATTACCACAAACTACTCACTTAAATTGGGAATCGCCATCGTTCGTCCCTAGAATTGCGCAAATACTATTTTTTATCATTACTTCACGCGAATTAACTGAGTAATAATCAAATGCAATTAAAAACTCGTAATTAAAATTGAAATGGCTTCGCAACTTGCACAATACGGCTTGAATTGATGATGTCAGTTTTCGTCTAGACGGTATCAAATATGCGAATGTCAGTGTTCGAATTCGCTGATAAATACCAGTAATATTTATGAATAATTTACGATAATTCGTGTCAACCCGAGGCAACTGATTTATTTCTTTGCATGTCACAAGCACACCTGCCTTTTTAGACTAATTATCACATTCCCCTCAAACAATTGTTCCCATTTTTCCGTCTTTGTTTTTCATTTACATCATCGCACATATTTGCGTAAACATTATTCATTACTTTTATCACGGATACAAACGTATTTCTTTTCGGAAGCAGTGAGGCAACGAGGCAAGTATTGTGTACATTTTTATAAATGTGTGTCACTGAATTTTTAATTGTTTTCTATCTATAAATTCTGAAATAATAAAATAAACCCGTGCGCTAAATTATTCGTGCATCCATTTCAAATCGACGTTTATTGCCAATTAAAAGTAACCATTTTTTAACAAATCTGCCATAAATTATCCTTTTCTTTGATTACACGCAACTTTTGTTCAATTCTTTCATTGCAATATAAAATTTGTAGTTTCTTCTAAGTAAAACACAATGTCGAATAATATTTTTATATCAGCAAAATTTTATAAATAGCTTTGGTTCAACTACCATTTCTATAAATTCCTTAAATTTTAATCAGTCCTATATAGTGAACTTGCGTAAACTGAAAGCAGAATTCATAATCACATTATATTTACTCTATCTGAAATATTCGCAAATAAATAACGTACAGTTTCAAATCCTTCAAAGCTCGCTCTTCTTATCTATCACTTTTATCCACCGTTCCGCTTTTGTTAAACCAAGTGCGGTTTTTTTTATTTAAATGTGCATTAATGTGCATTATCAGAAGATGAGTTATGCGGTCAATGTACGTGATTTGTAAAAAGCCTTATTACCTAAATTCATCTGAATGTTATCGCGGGAAACTGTGAAGTAATCAACCTTGCCACTCTTCTAACGGCCTCATTGCAGGTGAGCTTGCATCACACGAGCTACCGAGCTCGTAATCCACGCGTCTCAAGCCCTGCACCGGAGCAACAATCTCCTCAACGTCAAATTTGACGCCAATTTTCTCGCCTTTCGTTTCAAAGGAAACGATCATTGAAAGCAACTCATTATGAGATGCAAAAACTATTCGAGTACTTATTCAAAGACCTATTATCTAAATTACTTTGTTCAAGTAAATTACAACAAGTAACTTTATATGTCGAAAATCGTGCCTATTGGAGGCGGGGTGGGGGGAGGGGGATTAATAATTACATTTAAACACCGTAGATTGGTACAATCTGTATTTTTCGATCAAACAATATTAACTGATAAATTATTTACTAAATAATACTAACTTGATTGATTATTTTAATTAAGATTCTGAAATTATATATTTACTTATTTAAATTTATCGCGTACTAATCCGGCTGATATGTTTTGATACGTGTATCATTTTTAGCAATTAATCAAATTTAATACCATAATCAAAGACTGTATATTTTAATTTATTTATACGTTTACTTTGATTGATTATTATAATTTAATATTATCGGTATATATGAATTATAAAATATAAATATAAGATTTATAAGAAAACATGTATTTGGCACAATTGAGTGTCAAGTATTTAGAAAACGTCAGAAATAAGATGGTTTTAACTTTATTTTATCAGAAAATAAATGGTGAATAATTTTTAATGGTAACTTTAATTATTCTTATTTTATTCCTCTTTGCATCAATATTTCATTAAATAATAATTTCTTTACAAAATCTTTATACTTTTAAAAAATGTATTCTAACTGAGAATCTTATTTTATTATATTAAAAAAAAAACTTAATTTTGTTTCAAAGGAATTTGTCCTTTTGTAAATAATATTTTTGAGAGATTACGTATCCTTAATCAAGGACACAACTATATCCGTGACATTAGGTTTTGTAAATGACCGCAATAATATTCACTTTAATTGCGCCTAGCGGTTCCCTTAATTGTTACATTTACGTCCATCATTGCGTAATGGACCAATTTACGATCAGTCGATATCACGCTTCGCTTGTTGATTAAATTAACGCTTCGCGCCACTTTGGATAATCGAGAAAAAAAATACACGATCCGTCGTAGATAATGTACCTTTTTTATTTTTATTTTTTTAATAATCAATTAATCCATAAATTGTTTCACAATTAGATTACAGATTCATAGATAATCTATAGCCTGTATGACTTCAGCAATTTACTATCACCAATATCTCGATCGCGTGATGAGAAAATTTAAAATTGACATTGATTTGAGCTATCGCCTACCGGAAATTTTTCTGTTCATTGATGAGGAAGTAATTTAATGCACTAATCTACCGTACTAATGCTTCGTTCAATAAATCATTGGCAACAAAACTTCGATTGGTTTAAATTTTAATATTCAACGTGATAAACAAACTATTTTTAATATAATAATAAAATCGTATAAATTTACTACTATTCATAGTATATATTTCCGACGCGGAAAAAAGCAACTGGATTTCGGCTAGATATAGGGCTGGAAAGAGGATGGGTTTGGCGCGAATCCAGCCTTTTGAAATGACTGGCAGCAATCGGCTGGTTATAGGCTGGTAAAAAAAAGAAAAAAAAAAAGAAAAATCATCCAGCTGTTATAAACGCGTCATTCTGATTCAATTTCACAGTTCCAAAAATAAATTCGATCAGGGAACAAATATTTCTTTGGTATATTTAAATCAAAACAATCTTAGAATGTACCAAAGGTATTTTCAGCTATCACAGAAGACATTTATTGAAACATCCTTGCAATAATTTTGATATCACAGTAATAACATTCGATATCTTAATGGATAAAAATAATCATAAAGGATCATTTTGATAGAATTGCAATATATGTTTTAACAACAAAACTGTCGTTCGTGAAGCAAAGTTGTATATTTCATATTAATTCTCTATTTTGAGATTAATTTTTTTATTGATATTACTGTACTCAGAGAAATTTACAGAATAAATAAAACTAAAATTTTAGTTTCAACGTGATTATTGACCACAATTGCATATATAATTGTAGCAAGTGCAATCTGTAGTTTTAAGAACTATTTTCATCGTAACTTTATTTTCTAATTGCTTTTAAGGTCGTCACTAAAAAATGAATCATGATTTATAACGAAATAAATTTATAACATTATTTATACTGCTAGCGGCACAATCATTAAAAGCAATAAAGGAAACAAACTTTAGAAAATAAAAATTACATTAAAATTGATATAAAAAAAACAATACGAATTACTAAAAATATTTCTTAAAGGACTTTCGTTAAAAAATGTGAACGATAGACCTGTTTTATAACCTTTTATTACTTTCTTATTATTAAATGATTTTCTTTTATAATATTTAATGATTCGATTTTATAGTCCTCTCAACTCTAAATATATTTTTCACGAAGTGAACTGCATTATAGTTGTCCCCGATCAATTTTTTAGATACGACTAAAAATTTCTTTCAGCATGGTCAAAGAAAACAATGACCAAATACGTAATTTGATTAGATCCAATAAGATTACAACCGGCTTAAACAACATTTGTCAGACACTTTGGAGTCTGAAAATAATAACATTCAGTCTTTTTTTATTAAGAATAAAGAAAAAGTCTGAAAAATATTATTAATTTCAGACTTTTCCTTTTACAGTCATTACCAGCTTTATTTTAAATTAATAATATGATATCTTTTGTGTCGCAAAGTTTCGTGTCCTTCGACCTCTCCTTTTACAGAATCCTCTTAGGTGAATGACTGCAAGTGCTTTGGTGGGGATGTCCGGATATTAATCGAAAATTACGGGTAGTTTACGTTTGTTCTACGCGAACAGAGCCGCGTAATAGTGAAGGAAAAATATCCGCGGTACAAATTTCAGTACCGCTTCACGCAAATACAATGTTGCGCCGCGATTTGGTTATTGTGTTCTTGTTCTTTTATCTGTGTCTTACACATGCGACTCACGAAGTACATCCTGATTTTGATCTTTCAACTGTAAGTTATCCAGCGTCTCGCTGCATTTTAAGTAGAATTAAAGTATACACGCGAAATTTATTTGCGAAATACTTTCTCAAATGTTTACGGTCGAGAAAAATAACAATAGATCAAAAATGAAAATCTTGTTATCAAAGTAATCGAGTCTCAGATTGTAATCATTTGAAATAATATACGAACATCATTCCATTTTTTGCTGCTTTTATGATTAAAAATACTTTATCTTATTATCAACACTTATGTTTATTATTAATACAATTTTTACCCAGAATTTTTACAGTAAACATTAACATTTTTACAAAAAAGAATTTTTGTCTGATAAATGAGCTTAGTTAACACTTGTGCCTAAAAATTTTTGTTAAATTTTAAGTTGCAGTATACTTCAGTATATAGGCACTTGAATAAGATATTACTAAGTAAATATTTTGTTTCAATCTGTAATAATTATTTCAATTACAAGATAAAGAATCATTACAATTATTTATATAAAGTATATTTTTCAAGCATACAAATAATTTGAATTTATTCATTAATTTACTCATACTTTTGAAACTTGAAAATAAAATATTGCATATTTTCATAGTCAGAAACAAGTATCTGTTATGTAAACTTTATGGTAATATTTATAAAATTAATATTCGTTATAATTCCTAATGGTTTCACTTTCATAATAAAGATAGAACATTTTGATCTACTTTTTCTCTCAGTCTATTAACATGATGTTGTTAAAAATACTTTACATATTGTATCAAAAGATATTATTTGAAATAATTTAAAAAATAAGCATTTAACAGAATTAGGATATAAAGAACAACTGATCAACTTTAAATGACTTTACAATCTCACGAGATAATATTAGCTACGGTGTTGCAAAATTTTCGCAACATAACCTTCGTCCACTTTCTCGATCTAATTAAAACAAACTAATTAAATATGCCCGATTCCTATAGCCTAATTTAGCAAGAAAATATGGTTACCCATTAGAAATCCACAAGGTCGTCACTAAAGATGGGTACATCTTAGAATTGCACAGAATACCGTACGGGATAAATGCCGGTCGTCTCCGTCAGTCAAGGTCGCCCGTCATATTGCAGCATGGTCTGGCCGGAAGCTCGGCCGACTGGATTTTCATGGGCCCCGGAAGATCTTTGGGTACTGAACATACAATATATATAATTAGATAATCAATGTACTTACATCGATAATATATTTTTGCATATAATTATGAAAACATTTCATAATAAATATTGTAATGGAAACATAATTATAAAATTTTAAATAACAAATTTACAGACATTTACATTAATTAAGATTCATATGTTTCATGATTAAAAATAATCATTGGAATGATATTAATTGTAAAAAAAAAGAATTCATAGAATTTTCAGGTAATAATATATATTAAAGGAAAAAAGTTTAAGGCTGAAACTTGAGATTTGAGATAATTTTTGTTTTCAAAATTAGGGTGGTTTGTAATAAAATTCATGTTTAAAATGGATTTATGATATTAATATCGTGTGATTAGTGATTAAAATATTTAAGATACTGATTTGATTTTCTTTTTTTAATTCATACATGAATTTTAATCTTTGAGAGAATATTTTTAAAAGTGTTATGTGACCATACACTTAAGAAGTTTATAGTTATTCTGACTTTCTTTGGGGTTTATATCCTGAACCATAGCATTTGCACCAAATTTACACCAGTCAACACCGGATGTTTTCGATATATGATGTTATCGAGTAGATTTCTCTTAACAAGTAGGTAAATAAAAAATCAGATAACATCTCATTAATCTTGTGTAAATATTCCACACAATGTATTACAAAATTTACACTTCCCTTATCTGCAATTGTAAGTAGTATGTCGAGATTTGCAGCATTAAACTTGTTATAAAGTCAAAAATATCTTTTTCAATCGGTAGGATTTACTTTAATAGAAAATAGTTCTCTTGAAGAAACAAAAAAGCCAAACAACTTATTTTACAAATATATTTTATTATGCAGAAGGAATACAATTTCCAAGATAATTTTAATCACTAATATCAACAAATCTAAATTCTGTCAAATCCTTCTTATTTTAAGCAAAGAAAAAAAATTCTGCTGGTTCTAATTTCAGATATCAAAATAAATTCAAAATAAATATTGCCAATTAAAATCAGTTTATATTAATATTAAGATTAGATTAAAATAAAAAAAACTAACAATTTTCTCCTCAAAATAATTTATCCTTTAATCAGCCGTACTTCTTTGACATACTAATTTATCAAATCTCTAAACCGTACATTCATTATTTCGTTAGTAAAGAGCGATTCTAAAAGAATTGCACGTACGGCGGAAAACTGTCACTCGTGCCTTTACCTTTCGCTCTTCCACTTCGGCTGCAAGAAACGCAAGGATACCTTCTTTCGGAGAACGGTAATGGTGTAAAATGTTCGCGAGCAGATTCGAGCACTATTACGCGATCGCAAAAAGTCTTCAGATGTGGTTAATTATTGGAACACGGTTGTGACATGTAAATTACACCAGTGCCGTAAACTAGCAGTTATCTATTTTTTATGGACTTTTTCACTTTTGTTCATTACACATTTTTTTCATTTCTTTCAACTGCGGTATGATAAATGGAAAAAAAATTAAAATGATACTCTTTAACTAATGTCGAGAAATTGTATAAAGAAAACTGATAGCTTTTTAATTTCAGTATATATTACACGCAGAAAAATAAAACAGTTAATATTCCCATAAAAAATTGGAATCGAACCCCAAAAGGCAATTTATGAACATTATTATGATAAATTATGAAAGAAATACTATAATAAAACATTTATTCCAATAAATTTATAGGAAAAAGTACTTTATTTTAGCGTTTATTTCATATTTTATTATAAGTAGGTTCATAAATTGTCTTCTGGGTTTGGAATCCAATTTTTTATAGAAAAATTAACTTTTTATTTTTCTGCGTGTAACATATATTTAACAAATAATTATTACTGAAAAGAAATCAAGGAAGAAAAATTCAACGTTTCTTACCAACTTAATTTTTTAACGTATAATAAACTATTGTTGTAAATGGATAATATTCTTTTAGGTTACTATTTAGCAGACGCAGGATTTGACGTCTGGATGGGAAACAGCCGTGGGAATATTTATTCGAGAAATCACACTTCAATGCTACCTTCTCATAAAGATTTCTGGGATTTTAGGTGTTAAAGTATTTAAAGACTAATATATTATTCATTTTTTTCTTAAATTTGAAGTTCTCTTTCTTTTTTAAATTGCAAAAAATTATCGTATTAATGTAAAATTAATTGTTACTTTAAAGATAAAAATTTGATTCTTTTATCTCGAAAAATACAAGAATACATTTGTTATACAAATTGTCATGTAAAGTAATTAATTTTAATTACATTAATGAAACTTAATTCAATTATTTTAATATTTATTTTGAAGATCACAAAAGGAAAATTGTTTACTTTATAATTCATTATATTATTGAGATAATATTTACATATTCAATTTCTCTCTTGAAGTAAAATTATAATTTTTGTTTTCTTTAAAATATATCTCGCATATTTATTGTTAAAATTGAATAATCCATTCAAACTAAAATATTTATTACCTAATAAATTATACTTCAATAAGGCAGACCTTTTACCGTTTATGTTGCTAAGTTTTTAACCAAGTCATAAAATGTTTTTATTTTTTGAATTTCACATTATTCATTACCATAAAAGTTCATTAATAATAACATTTTAATAGTAAACATTGACATTTAATGTAATAAACTACACTGAAACCCCGTAACTCTTCCCTTAATTAATGGAGGACCTGTATTATTATAGAATTATATTTAGTACAATTAATAACACTGTAACGATAAAAAGTTAAATTTAATGACCAAAAAATTGAACAATGTATAAACGTATGACAATATTGCTGCAATAATTCATTTTAGTTATCATGAACTTGGATTGTACGACACGCCGGCGATGATCGATCATATCCTTCGTAGGACTGGGAGCAAGAAGTTGCTGTACGTGGGTCATTCCCAAGGCACAACTCAATTTTTGGTTATGACCTCACAGAGACCCGAGTACAACTCGAAAATTAGTCTTATGGTTGGCCTCGCACCCGCAGCCTTCACTGGCAACCTAAGAGGACCTGTCACCAAGTTAGCGACTCTGACATACTTTGGAGTGGTACGTCGTGTTTAGAATCGCAACTCAATTCCTTCAACTTCTTTTCATATACGATGGGATACTACTTTAAATTCGCAAGAGATGAATATAAATCATTTAAATAAAATTTATACAATGACTCGTATTCGGTACCCGAATTGGTTACAAATTTTGAAGTGATAATTTTAGTATTATATTCTTATCTCGTTATTAAATATTAAAGATGAAATTCACTCATTTTAGAAAATGATACATTCCAGTAAAAGTTTGTATTCTAAACGTTAACGAGTGAATTTGCTCCTCACAATGAGAAAAATTTTATAGAAAAACACGGATAAGTGTACACTTATGGTGGAATTTGTTAACAAATTAATAATAAATTATGTCACAAGTGAACATGTATTTGTGAGATATAAACAATATGATAATTGTTTATATTTTATCCTACGTAAATCTTAAAAAGTACAAATAGTCAATTACTGTATAAAACTGTATTATATATACTATAAACTATACTATATTATGTAATAAAAAAATAAATTATTATTAACTTTTTCAGTGGGTTGGTGAAAATTTTGGTTATCCAGAACTTGGCTCACGATCTGACTGGAGTAAATTCGTTTCCAATTTGTTATGTAATAGCCACGTCCCACATCAGTTATTTTGCACAAATGGACTGTTTCTAATAACTGGATTTACCAGAAATGAATTAAATAGGGTAAAAACTATATTTAAGTATGTTTTCAATAATCGAATATTTTTTTATGAAAAAATACCAATTGCTATTATAAGACTTTTTTTTATAAAAATTCATTTTAACATCATTAAGTTTGTTTCTATCTACAGGACAATTTAACAGTTATCATTGGTCATGTACCAGCAGGTGCATCCTGGAAACAAGTTATACATTATGGACAAGGATATATAAATCCAGGTTACTAAACAGCATATTGTATAGAATTCTCAGTTTAATGATTAATGCCATTATTATTAATCATTAATGCCAGTCTAACATAGAAATTTCCCCAGAAAGTACACAAATTTACTTTAATTTTTAATTGTTTTATTTGGATCAAATTTAACAATTTGCATTCCACAAAATGTTCACATTTTTCAAACGTATTTAGGCAATTTTTAATTTTTGTTTTAAAAACGTTAGAAATGTTACGTTTCCCATAGACTCTACATTGAATTTATGTTCAAATTCGTTTGCAACTTATATTTTTTATTTTAAAACATAGTTTTTACAGTTTACTATTAAAATTTTTTTATAACAAGACAAAAGTATTATATCTAATACGCATAATTTTTTTAGGTTACTTCAGAATGTTTGATTATGGTGACAAAAAGAAGAATTTTAGATTATATGACTCTGCAGTACCACCAGAATACGCACTTCGAAAAGTTAGTGCGCCTATTGCATTATTCAGCAGTTCTGATGATTGGCTTGCTACGACTGAGGTGATTTTAGAAAATAATAATAATAAATAATCGTGTTTTAATGGTAAAAAATGGTGCAGCTCATAATATTACAATATAGATGTTTACTGGAAGAGTTGTTTTCATGAATTTTCGTGAATTGAATCAAAGCTAACAATTAATATCATTTATTATTTTTCAGGATATTGAACTTTTGACAGATAGATTACAAAATATCGTTTTCCACCAAAAAATTCGGAACAGTAACTTTAATCATTATGACTTCCTCTGGGGAAGGACAACAAAACAACTAGTCTTCGTTCCTCTTTTACGATTATTGCAACAATATCGCCATAACGATCTATTTTAAAGTGCCAAAGTATATGGTATTATTTGACTGAGAAAATAAAATTAGGAAAATTTTTCTGACGCAAAAAAGTACGTTTATTGTAACAGTTATTCTATTTTATATTTTTTAATTAATAATAATAATCATCTGAGTTTTTTTTATTAAAATTAAAATATAATAATTTTAATCATTTATTAATTTGAAATTATTTCATGACCACATAACTAATAATATGGTCATTGACAGGAACTATTTACTGGAATAACTTTTCCTTTTTTGTTTTCTCATTGTTCACATATGGTTGTGATTGTTATTGTTAAATATTTAATTTAATTATATAAATGAGTACAAAGTGATGCGACACAATAAAAACATTTTTTGTAAAATTTCTAAGTTTTTCATTAATTTTTCAATTATTTTTTCACGATACTGCATTTAATTATTAACTCTTTCCCAGTTACTCTGTACTTTTATTAACTTATACAAATATTTTAATTAAAAAAATATTTGTAACGTTAAATGCAATGAAAAATAATTAAAAGTATCGTGAATAGTATATAGTAATCACGCAACGAAAAAAAAACATATTTTTGCCAATTCACGAAAAGGTCAGTTAATCAATTAGATAGAATAACGAAATATCGAAGGATTTTAATCGGCTTATCACGACGGTATTAAATTAACAAATAATAATAAAAAAACATAAACAAAGAAACTGTCAGATGCAACTATTTCTAAACGTCAGTGAAAGATAAGTCCTTGAAATTTTTACGTTGTAACTGGGAAATTAAAGAGGATGTATTACCTTCTAATATACCAAGACCTTAAGAACAAATTTCACATATATTTCACTTACAATTATTTTATCATTTAGCATTGACATTTCACTTTATCTTTTAGATTAAATTGCAATATGATTATTGCTTTCATTGACGTAGTAAAATAGTATACTAAGGGTTTAATAACAAGGAGAAACTTTAAAAGTATTACTCTTGTAATTGAAAAAAATACATAAAAAGGAATATAATTTCATAATAAACCTATTACCTATATAAATTTGATGACATGAAATCATATCATTAATCATTATTACTTGGCAAATATCCAAACTGCAGTAAATGTTCTACAATTTTTACTATACTGGACAGTAATAAATTTTATAAATCTTGTACTTTTTTGATTGCTAATATATTAAAACACCAAATTAACATGTTTACATCAGTGTTGTTGTATAGCATAATAATTTTTGTTATAACTTTATTTCTTTACTATTTATTACAAGAATCCCATAGATCCCAATATCCAGACAACTGGAGTCGTTCAGTTATCATTGTTCCGGAATCGATTCTTAATGTTAAAGTAATTGTTAATATAAAAGTAAGTAATAATATAATGTAAATATACTTTATCATAAAGAAAAACTAAAATATCTTTAATCTTTTCTCTAAAACCAATACATTTAATATAAATAGAATTATTCTTTACACAAATCCGCGCGTTGTAGCAATATTTTTTTAGAAAAAATAGTCTGATTTCGAGGAAATCTGTCGATATGAAGAAAAGTTAAATGAACTGTTAATCAGCTAACTTTTACACGAGAAATATATACAAAGCCACACGCTGTTTTTGCCGTGAACCATAAAGCGTATTTTTTCCCGTGTAAAATAAATCCGATGAAATAAAAAAGAAGACCCCAGCAAATGATATCAACGATTTATTATATTTTTATCTCCCTGTTAATAACATGATCTGCTCTTGATAATAGATTAAAAATGAATGTACATATATGTATTTGAGATAAGAACCCCCAAATTTTTGTGATTCTTGTATATTAATCTAAAATGTTGATATCATCTGTGGAATACCATAGTATATAAATATTGAATCGAATGATAATCAACCGAGTCCTGCAGTAGCTGCAATAACAAAATGACAACAAAATCGGATATTGTTAGCTTGCTCTGTTTAGCCGTGTTATTTGTTGCAACGACTTCAGGAATTCCGTACAACGCGAGGAAACATCGTCTCGACAAAATTTCGCTTCAAAATGTCAGTGCTGTGAAAAACTATACGCGCAGTGATTACGTAAAGTCATTAATTAAGGCACACCATCCGCACAAATATCTCAATACTGTGAGTATTATTTGGAATTAAAGACTGTTTAACCATCTATTTTCATTAATATTATTATTCAGATGTACTTCTTTTATCTATCATAGAGCTCTACACAGTAATGGGTTCTACACCTTGACAATGACCTGTTATCTTGTCGAATTATTATATAATATTATAAGAAACACTATAAATGCACATATATATCCGAGTTATAGAAGTATCAGTATCTAGATAATTTTTTAACAAATGTTTTCTGCACTATTGATTATACTGAAAAAAATATGACCTTTTAAAACACAGTAATTTTTATTGAAAACCCGAGATATATCTGAAACAAAGTTAAAAACACTCATATTTTCTGTCATATTTTTCTCTGTGTACTTGTCAAAGATAAAGAAATGAATTTGATTATTAATAAGATTACAATCGCGCAAAAAAATCCCTTAAGTTATTTTCACTTGAAACCATTATTAACAACACTTTAGGGGCCGGAAGTAACACTCCCAACTACATATAACGAGATACTGGTGACCGAAAACTAATGTTTAAATGCTAACAGCAATAATATCACTTTCCTTAAAACTTTCATTTTAAATTTTAAAGTAATATATTATTTCTGAGCGTTTTAATTTACGCGCCAAAACTAACTTCCGCTCATTTGTTATAGGAAATGTCATTGAGTACTGTTTCAAATGTATATGTTCAAATTTATAATATCGTAAATAAATTATAAACATGACGCAGGAATATTAAAAGAATTAATGTGAAATAATTAATTCGTACATTTTACAAAGTTCAATATTATATGCAATTCTGTAGATAAACTATTGTTATCATTTTACTCCAAATTTCACGAGATATTAAATGATTTGCATAGAAAATCAAGTGTCAAATTTTCAGTACATCAACATGAAATACGTATAGTATCATAAATATTCCATGTAAATGATGCAATTAATTTAATGCAAATTAAATAATGCTATTACTTGAAAAAAGTAGTAATAATTTACGGAAGTTGACTTTTAAATAAATTATTTTAAAATGCTTAAAACTTTTTCAGATTGAAATAATTAATTTATATCATTATAATGGGGAAAAACATAACGTAACAACCGATGATGGTTACATTTTGGAACTTCATCGAATCAGAGGCCGAAATCCTCACTTCAATCAAACTGAAAAACCAGTGATATTACTTATGCACGGAATATTAGCAAGTTCAAGTGATTGGGTTATAGCAGGTCCCGAAACGGGTCTCGGTATGTTATCAGTTAAATCTAGTCAACGATTTGCAGTAATAACTCCTTTCAAATTTATGCTAATTCAAATCTAAATGACGATGTCAATTAAACGTACTCGATCAAAAATTACGAAATTGATTGCAGGATTCATTTTATCGGATCAAGGATTTGATGTTTGGATGGGAAATGCTAGAGGAAACGTGTATTCCAAAAATCACAAATATTATGACGTTGATTCTGACATATTTTGGGACTTTAGGTAAATTTTAGATACTAAATATGAATTTAATTTATTCAATCCTGAATTATGTCATTAATGAAAGATATTTTTCATCGTAGTTGGCACGAAATCGGTTATTATGATCTTCCTGCGAAAATAGATTATATATTGAATACTACTGGACAAGAAAAATTAACATACATTGGCCATAGTCAAGGAACAACAGCTTTTTATGTGATGGCCAGCGAAAAGATCAAGTATAATGACAAAGTTCATAAAATGGTTTCCCTAGCGCCAATCGCCTATTCCGGCAAAATGTTTAGTCCAATATTAAAGTATATTTCCAGATTTGTTCCAATAATAGAGGTAAGTTTTTATAATTCTAAGCAGTGTTAAGATAAAGGAGAATTGAAAGTTATAATATAGTTACACAATATTATGTGACAAACACTTTTATTAAATGACAAGTCATTTAAATTGTCAATTTTTAACAACAATTAATGATTAATATAAAAAGTAATAACATTTTTTCTATTTATACCATATTAATTATTTGCTCAAATTAAAACTTCAGCAAGTAATTTATTAATAAAAATGTAAATAATAAACTAGTAAATAAATAAAACTCATTGCTGATGTATTGTTAATCAAACAATAATCAAGGTTCGCGATAGCGAACCGACGAGGCAAGGTTTAAGATTGCTTTTTTACCTTGAAAGGTAATTTTTTGGAAGATTTAAGTTTACTTCAATGTTTCGATAAAAAGATGTAATGATAAAAATTCGGTGAATTTACTATATATAATAGATAGAATAAATATATTTCAAAACAAATTTAAGTAAATTTCTGCATGACTGTACAAATCTAAAAATTGTTGCAGATTATCGTAAAGTTTTTTGGAATTCGTTCAATTGAACCAACAGATGAAATAATCAAACTTGCTACTGAACTAGTGTGCTCAGACGACGTTCTTTTAGATACACTTTGTCTTAACTTGATCTTTATGGTCTGTGGCTATGATCACGCACAAACGAATGTGGTAATTATTAACTTTATATGATTTGTTTCTTTTAAAATAAAACAAATTATTAATTTTAAACAACTGAAATAATAACTAAGATAATGAAATATGATTTCATCAATAATATTTGAATATATAATATAATTCTTGTAATTTTTATAGACTTTATTGCCGGCAATTATAAGTCATGTTCCTGCTGGGTCTAGCGTTAAACAGTTCATTCATTTTGGGCAAATTATACACAGTGGTTAGTAATACTGATACATACTTTTAATATTATGAACTCAAAGACAATTTTCTTATTGTCAATACGCATTATTGTAAGAATAATTCTACTTATACACATTATTTTATTTAAAACATAAAATGAATTTTATCTTAGAAGATATATGTTAAAAAGTGTACATTATTATTAAGTTATTCAAACTATATTATTACATATTGCCTTTATTTCTTGACAGGATTATTTCAAAAATATGATTATGGCTATTTCAAGAATTTAGAAGTTTATAATTCAGGGCATCCTCCACAATACAAAATAAAAAACATTAAAGTTCCAATTGCCTTGTTCTATAGTTATAACGACTGGCTATCGCACCCAAAGGTAAGGTTAAAAGGTTAAATTTATTTAATTAATTTTTCTTTTATTATTAATTAATTTAATTAATAAGAAAATTATTAATTTATCCCATACAAATTTTTTTTTTAAATGTAATGTAATTTAATTCATTACCGTGTATCATTTAACATGTAGCGTGTAGAGTATCTCTGTGGAAGAAAAATAATTTTTTTTGAATGTTAAAGTTATTATAACAAATTTTGTTTTATTTCATTTGTTTTATCTGAAAATTTGAACAATTTATTGAAATTATTCAAATATAATTTTCTTATTAATTATACAAAGTATTATAATAGTGTATCTTTTTTAAATTCAAATTACGCGGTTTTGTGTAATTTAATTTTTTTAGGAAAATTGTTATTATTTCAAATAAATAAATAAATATATTAATAAATATATTTTATGATACACGGTGGTGTTTGAATATACACACCCTTATAATAATTATTTATATTTTTAGGACGTTCACTCTCTTTATACAACATTGGGAAATCCAATAGGAAAATTCAAGGTTCTCTTTAACAAATTTAATCATTTAGATTATTTATGGGCAATAGATGTTAAATCACTATTATACAAAGATCTTCTTAAAATGATCACATAATAAATTTTAGTCAAATTTTTATTGAACTGATTTAGCTCTACTAAATGATAAAGTAAGACTAAGTTTGATTCACGGTACAAATTATTATATAATTAGTAAATGAAAAATTTTATTCAAGTATTCACAATTAGGAAATTTGCAAAATGACGAAGTGTCTTACAAGAATTTTCTTTCTGTAATCGCCGATAAATGTAGACAATTTAAAGATGAGAGACTTTTTTTACAAACGTATTTTTAGATTTTAATCGTATTTACCATATTTATATAAGTTATTTTGTATTATGACAATTAAGAAATTTTCGTTTACTTTAAAATTATAATAATAATTTTAAACACAAATATAAAATTTCTGTCGTCATAAAAAACATGATTGTTTATAGAATATTTAATAATTTAGAATAATAGAAAAGAATTTATTGTATCTTGTCAATTGTATGTGACAAAAATTGATCTCAACTGTAATTTAATTAATGTAAGTAAATACTGTAGTGAAATAATTTAATTATTAATAAATTGTGTAAAACATTGCTTTTTATATAAGTTTAAAATTTACGTTACCCTTTTTGAAAATCTTCTGTTGTTAAAAACTTTGTTGAAATGCTTGTCGTTTCTTGTTGCTGTGTTAAAAATTGTCCTACTTCCTCCTTTTTAATATGGTACCAAATCAATCGTAGAAAATATTGTGACGCATATCCCGTTTGATGCATTTGCAATAATTAAAGACAAATAGGGTGGGGGAAAAATGTTAACGGAAAAAGAAAATACAGAAGAAAATCACTGAAGGAGATTTGGAATACGCTAAATACAAAATATCAAAATTTCATGAACTTTATATACTTTTACTGCCATCTTACGGTGTTATTTTCTATGAATACTAACTGATTGTGCCATCTGTACGCCCCGGTTGGAAACTATCGACTGTATTCCTAAAACACATTAAAATACAGCTGTTATCTATCCTTCTTTATTCCCTTTCGTAAGAAAAGACAATACCAAAAATTAATTTCTTAATTTCATTCAACAAATAAAAAATAAATAATGGTTACATTTAAACAAAATTAATTTGTTTATCGCCATTTGTGACAAATACCATCTATTTTATTAGAATACAATTAGATTTACGGCAGATGAACAAGAAGTATTTAAACAATGTAGATTTTTATTCCTACATTTTAACCTATCTTGTAATTGTCACTTGTGTCAGGCAGTCACCGAAATAGAATATAAATATTAAAATATCTGCAACAAATAACAATAGGACAAAACTTTCAACGTTTTAAATTCATCAACCATAAGTTTTGAAAATTTGAAATAAAATATTTTTACTTTGAATTGTAATGCAAAAGAAAAACGGATTATTAATAATGCATTATATGCTTTAATTTATCAAAAATCAGTCAATAATAAATTTTGTCACGATAAAAAAACTCAAAGCGCATGTCGTATCTGTTAAAAAGAAGTGGTTTCGTTTGAGTTGCAATCGACAATCTGGGAATATGAGTGTGCAAACGAGGTACCCTTACGAGGGTTTATTGCACAAATATACAAATGCAATGAAGGGCTGGCAATATCGGTGGTTTATTTTAAGCCCTGAAACAGGAGAATTGCATTATTTTTTAAGTGAATCGGAGAAAACACAGAGACCAAGATGCTCCATATATTTGGCAGGAGCTGTCATTGCACCAAGTGATGAGGACTCGAATACCTTTACTGTCAACTCAGCCACAGGTATAATAATGCTTTGATAATAAATACCACCATAACCATCGTTACCATGATCAAAGCTTTTATTCGTGAGGTTTTAAAAAATGAATTTCAATTTAATTTCCATCTGCAATAAATATAATGCAATTATTTTATTTTAACACATATGATAATTATTACAATTACAGGTCTTGTAATAAATAAATATATTAAATAAGTCTAATAATAAATTAAT
Organism: Leptoteleia sp. ZL-2020; assembly: GCA_022817305.1. Classification (NCBI taxonomy): domain Eukaryota; kingdom Metazoa; phylum Arthropoda; class Insecta; order Hymenoptera; family Scelionidae; genus Leptoteleia; species Leptoteleia sp. ZL-2020. Next base: position 18,150 of record JABFPN010000975.1, read on the forward strand.
CAATATGATTACTAAAAATAGTAATAGATTAAATAATAATAATTATAATGAAAACATTTTTTTCGTTTGTTGTAAAATATTATTTTCTGACACGTTTATATATATATTTCCAACAATAATATTATAATTACCGAAATATATTTATCTAATTAAAATTTTAAAAATACCAACTTGTTGACTTATAAATAATTTACTGCATTAAAAATAATATTTAGTAGAGTTTGAAGAGTAATAATAACTTAAAGGAAGTCAATTAAATCATAAATTAAATAAATTAAGAATCTAATAATAATAACAACATAAGAATGATAGATATTAATTAAAATAAATTATTTTTTTATTCAATTATTTTAAATTAGAATTGTTGAAAACTGACAGTTCTAGATATTTTTTTTCCAAAATACGACTAGAGTATTTAAGACATAAATTTAATAAAATAATTAATAATAATTACAGCAAAATTTTATTGAAAAGCATATAAATTAAATTAAATAATTGTATAATGTAAAAGATATACATCCAATTTAATATTTAATAGGGGATATGATAAAACTTCGCGCTACTGATGCTCGAGCTCGTCAAGAATGGGTGGACAAATTACGTGCAGTTACAGAAATTTATACGCGAGCAATTGCAAGTAGCCACCCTCCCCTCCCTCCTCGAGATCATACGAACACAGCTAGAAGTCCTGTTGCTAAACTTGAGGTTTTGGACGCATTTGCCAATTGCCGAGAACAAATCAACAAGGCTGAAAAATTAAGTATGGCATTATCTCAAGCCATTGAATCTTCCAGTTTGCACTTGGATCCAGATCTATTAATATTAAAAGCCACTACACACGCCACTCTTCATACTTTAAACCAATGTTTAAACATTTTATACCAATAGGTGTTTTTTCCATTAGGATTACTTATATATAAATAGAAGTACAAATTATTTATAAAAGTTTTCAAACTTTGCGGCAATAAGTTTTTAAAATTATTTGTATTAATAATTTCATAAATGTAATTTAGGTTTGATTTTCAAATCTTAAATACTTTTGATACAAGATGTATAAAAACGTTGTTTTTATAAAATATAATTTTATTTGTATATAAGTGTTGTATCACGTGTATATTTAATTTAAGGTACATTAATGTATATGTAACATTAAGTTGGTCTAAATGCTCAAAGTTCGAGAACTTATTGAAGTATCTATTTAAAGCTTTTATAATGGTTATGTATAAGCATCGTCATGAAAGATTTTACTAGTTATGTTAGGGTTTTTAAATAATTATAGGATTTCATATATACATGAGATGTAATACATATCATTTATCTGCATTTTTCATTAAAATGTAACATTTTTCCATGCGGATTAAACAATTGTACTTGTTACATAGTTACAACAGTGAGAATAGTTCTTTGGGGATATTTCTTAACTAATTGTTTATATTATTTTTAACATCGATATATTCGTGATAATTTAATGGAAGAATTATTATAAATTTATACTTTTATGAATAATTTTGTAAAATATGTATATTGTCTAATTATTGATATATATATATAGTTATTAAGTATTATAAAATTATTACATTTTTGAATAAGAAATAAGAATAAAATAAACTTTTTCTCTCAATCAGCAAATATTATTATTATTCCTTTATATTACTTAATTTATATATGTATTATGTGTAAGTGCTTAAAAAAATATATATATATATTTCTAGGTAATTCATCGACAAATGTAAATATAATAGTTATATTGATGCTCTTGCAGCAAATTCAGTATCAAGGGCAGGAGGTATTTGGGTGAAGGTGAACAACTTTTACGATAATCGTAGAACAGAAAACCAGTAACCATTGGATTGAATCAAATCAGTATGTCTTCAGGGATAATACGTAAAGTCACATATAACTAAACTGCTGAAAGTAAGATATTAGGAAGTTATCGATCAGAAATGTGAACAAAGAAGTTTTAAATAAGTGATGTTTAAGATATTCTTGTCTGACAAAAAGCAAAAAATCTATTAACAAGATGAAGCAAAACAATGAAAATAGTTGTGTGATAATTTCGGTAGGAAGAGAAGAACTAACATTGGGACCCACAGAAATTGATTTGAATAATGAAAGTGAAGGTAAAAATAAAGCACGAGGGTTTCATTTGTCACGTTCTAAGTGGGATCCGTATCCTTGGGTTGGTTCAGTCGAAAAAAATAGTATTGCACACATTTCCGGACTTAGGTATAATTATATAATCATGTAATTAATAATAATGTCTATTGAAAATGAAATTTCATAATTCTTCCCATTACAGTATACAGTATTTAACAAAGGATACTTCTAAAAATAATATATTTATAACAATTTATTTAGTTTTACTTTTTAAGAATGGACTAGAATAAATGTTGCATACCCTACGGGCATGCTGCCTTCAAACATATTTTTCATAAGCACAATAAATTCTTGAATTTATTAAAATTTTTTGCTTAAAAATCAGTTCATAAGAATAATTCATTTTCTATTGACATTTATATTCTGCACGGATACGCGCGCCTTTTATCTAATAACTGCAACTTCACGTTGAGCTTTACTTTTTAATGAAAAAAAATATTGATGTTTTTTATATATGGTTTCATAAGGTTATTGAAATTAAATCTTATTCAAATATTTCAGTAGCTAAATTAAATTAAAATAAATTAAACTAAAAATTTAACACACTTTGTAGGCATTTATGTACCTATAAATTAGAATATGTCTAAATTATGTTTATAAAAATCAAATAAAAATAAATAATTTATTAGAGCTGGAGATTGTCTACTTAAAGTAGATAGCACGGATCTTTTGGGGCTGCGTATGCAAGATATTGCCACTCTTATTGGTCGCGAAAATGAAGTAAATTTACAAATCTGGAGAAGACCTCGAGATGAATTCTTTAATTCAATCGGCGATGAAAAAACCATTGCAAACTATGATACTCCTTTAGATATAGAGATAGATGACAAGAAAGAAAAGGAAAATGTAACAGCTGTAGCTTTGCAAGGGCCATTGCCTGAAGTTGCCTATAAATTAGCAAACGCCGTTTCAGGTGTGGTTAAAACATTGGAATGTCCAGTGTGTCTTGAAAGCTCAGCTCCTCCTGTTTCGCAATGCGTTCATGGTCATATATTATGTGTTGGATGTAGACCTAAAACGGAAAGATGCCCTGTTTGTCGAGTAAGATTTTTTCATTGAAGAACATTAAAAGCATGTTATAATTTTGTAAACTAACAGAAGTAATACAAAATCATACAAAAAAGATAAATTTATACAGAAATATATAAAATAAACAAAATATGTCCAATTTTAGGTAAGACTTGGTCAAGGAAGATGTCTTTTAGCTGATAAATTTCATCGCGTCTTGCAAGATAGCTTTTCGATTTCTTCTCCCAGTACATCAAAGGTCCAAAATTATTCTCTTCACGAAAAACTTTTTGGATCTAAAAAAAGTAAAGATAAAAATATGTGCAAAGCAGCTGACACGAAATCTATTCAACCGAAATCAAAACATCTTTTGTCAAAATTGTTTCTTTCCAGTAAAAATGATGCAAGAGCATCCTCTACTGAAAGTCTTCCAGGAGCTACTACAAAGTCATTTTCTAATGGTCGGGAATTTCTTTTAAGGAAAACATTTGGAGAACATTTAGATAGAGCAAAATCAGCAAGTACTGGTGAACTTACTGGAGATAATAGAAATAGTTTGATAGAATCAGTAAGATCAAATGATACAGCAAGATCAAGTTCTTTTTTAAATGTACCCCAAACTCCAATTTGGGGAGGTTCTACAGAATCTATGACAGATTTTAGATTCCCTTGTCCAATTTCAAAATCAATTTGCACAGAAAAAGTAACTTGTGGTACAGTTTTAGAACATTTAGTGAACTTTCACAAAGGGCCATTTATACACTTTTATGGAGGAGCAGCGAAATTATCTTATCCATTACCATTTGGAGAAGATGGAATTTATGTAGTACATTGTTTTGAAGATTTATTTTTTCTTCAGGTTTGTTATTTTAAAAGTATATATTATGAACGCTAAACCCAAAGCATTTAAAATAATTAATGATTTCAGAATGAAAAATTTAGATTCTGGGTAAATGGAGTTATATCAAGCGGAAAGAAATGGGAATGGTCTATAGAAGGATATGGGAATTTCGAAACAATACACTTTGTAAAAGAAGTTTTAAATGTACAGGAATCTGATGCAACTTTAGAAGAAAACACAATTGTGTTACCCAGCTTAAGTTTCGATAAACTGCATATTGTACTCTCTGAATTAAAACTAGGTGAAAGATTTAAGATATAAGTTCTTCTAAAATATTAATACAAATTGTTGATTTTTATCAAATATTCCAATAAATAACAATTGTTAAAACAAAATTAATATACTTCTTCTCGGGATCGTTGATTAATCCTACATAACCCTTATTATCTATTTCAAATAAATCAATAATATCATAGAAGTAATTGATTGATATTATTAAAACTACATATCAATGAAGAAATTTTATTATCTCCGTTTACTTTACATTTCTTCAGTTTGACTATTTGCATGATAAAGTATGTAATAAATACTTACAATCAATCTAATATTAATCTATCACGTCCGTAAGCGAAGGACGAGTTTATTCTTTAAATAGTTGTTTGTAACATATATAATATCCACATAATTTTTTGTCATTGCGTACTAAAATTACGTACATATATATATAAACATCAATTTGAGTAAAGCGTCCCAAATGAAAACAAAAACTGAATGTTTTTGTTTTCAATATTTGACTGATTTGAATTCATTTAAATAATAGATAATCCTTCATCAGTAAACCATTATCTTTGTTCAAAGGACAAAAAAAAACATAAAAATTAATAATGATTAAATCTTAATTATAAGAAAATTATTTGAAGAATTTTTTTTAGTTTACTGATGGAGGAGTAAAGAAACTTGTCATACATTTTTCAACTAAATGTTACATGGCACATTGTTTAAATTGGTTCGCTTACTATTTCTTTTGAATCAATGTTTGTTTAAGGACGCTCTATATATATTATATTGTTTATGTACTATACAAAAGTATGTATTTACACATTCATACTATAAATAGTGAATAACAAAATTGTCAAAGTATTCGCGAATGTCTGTCACAATCTATTTAAAAACAAAAATTAAAAATTTAGAAATTAAGTAGTTTTTTTCTATGACAATATAATATTTACGCATAGGGTGGTAGAAGTATTATTTTTGAAAATACAACGATAAAATATTTTTTATATCATAATTCCCTGGTAATGTCATTTAATTGTAATACATATTTCAATCATTTGATAAAGGCGAAACAACTGTTTAATATTTTATAATTTATTCAACATTCGAATCAACAGTTATATATAGTATTTCAATAATCAATTTATTTAATGCCTGAAATATATTATGATATATAATTTCTCTTTCTTTATAATAATTATATCATATATTATAATTGAATATTTCTGTACAGTTGTATATTATCTTTATTTAGTAAAATATTTTATATTTTTATATTGATATATAACCTCTTGATATTTAATTTATGAAATATGTTTTACAATAAAAAAATCAAAAACAATCAAAAGTAAAAGGCACCCATTAGAAAAATTTCTATTAAGTATTAAAAATACAAAATAAATATGTACTCCTTAGAATGAAAAATAACTTAAGTAACAGTTTGTTTCTTTCCGAATTATAAAAATTATAAAACTAGAGCATAATAAAAATAGTTGTACTAGCATTTTACAAAATTCATATATTTTATATATTGAAATCATTAAAATTATTTACATTTTTGTTAAAGTAAGAAATATTATTTACATTGGTGTATATAATCATTTTTAATCTAATCTGAGTAATAAAGTTTGTAACAAAATATTAACTATACGTACTTTTATTATACTGTCATATAATAAAAAAAAACTGTTGCATAAATAATAAAAATCTGAGCTGTATAATATTTATTGTATTTAAAATCTTCAAAAAAAAGTAATAATTTCTTTAATTATTCTTCCATTTATATAATGTAAAATAACTGACTAGCATATTAATTTGAAAACAATTTTTTTCAATTTAGGTATTAGAATGAATTACTATTACATTAAATAAATTATATAATAAAATTAATGTAGTAAGAACTTTCCATGGAAAAACTGTATTAGATATAAAAAAATTAAATAAAAAAAAAATAATGCTTCCACCTTTTGTGTGATGTCGAAATATCACAGAATAATTTTGTATCAAACAATAGAATTCACAGTTGTAAAATGTACAATAAATTACATTAAATAAATTAATAAATAAGTCATATATGGCGATTAGTTGCGCACAAGTGCGAAAACAATTATTTACAATGTTCAAAAATGTCACAGATTTTTCGAACAGAAAGAATAAGTCGACAAATCATCCATTCGAGATATTTGATCCTTATTTGTGACAGTGGAATGTAATACTTCGTTAAACACTTGACCAAATGCACGTCTAAACTAACAATCAAACCTAATTATTTATTTCACTCATAAGTTTTAAGTCGATCTTGTTTAAAAAGAAACAAGATCATTTTAATAGAAAATTCATATTTACAGTTGCTCGCAAGATGAAATTTGCGAAAAACTTTTTGCTTTTACTTAAGACAACCTTTGGTTTCGCGCTTCTACATACAATTGTTAAATTTTTTTCGCGAATAATGCAGTATATAGTTTGCTACTGACTAATTTCTTTTTTTTTTTTTTTTTTTTTTCGAATATTATTACTTTATAATTTTTCTTTTGAAATAGATTAAAGTATCTTAATGACGCTTAAGACGAGTTAGAAATTGGAAACGAATTCGAAGACTGATGAAAGTATTCGAACATAAAAAAGGACAATTTCCAACTCGCCTTGCGAAGGAGAAATGTACACATATTCTTTTCTCAACAGCAAAGTACATTAAAAGTTATAAAGATACGAAATTATGTTTCTTAAAAGTTTAGTTTTAGCGATAAATATCAAAAAGTTGGAAATTTATTGCAACTTTGAGTTCTTATTGCAGGTTGTTAATTCGTCGACAAAAATCAAATATCATTACAAAATAATGTATTGCTATCACATACGATTAATTTATCGAAGTCGGTTTTAAATAATTACGACTTTTTTATATGATTAATTTATCGAAGTCGGTTTTAAATAACTACGACTTTTTCATTAAAATTTTTACAATCTACGAATACGATTCTTTGGATAGTAAAGACTAAAAAGCGGTGCAAATGATACGTTTTTAATACCTGTTTTTCTTATAAGTTTTTTTTTCTTTTTTAAAAGTTTTGTTCTTATTTTTAATTTTACGTTTTCCGTTACATCGTAAATATAGATCGGATACACAGAAATTTGTTGAAAATATCCCATTTTCAACGATAAAAAGTCATTAAGTTTGTTTTTTCAGAAAAAAAACAAAAGAAAATCTTACCATACCTCTATAAACCAAAGTTTGTAAAAATTAAAATCATCAACTTTTTAAAATGTTCAAAAAGTAATAAAAGAATGTCCAACGGTGTTTCTTTTTTTCTTCATTGCCCTTGGCAGTGTCAGGAATCGATACATCGACAAATCAATTCAGCGTTGCTGATTTACTTCGATTGTCTTTATTATTAATCCTTGAGCATGTGTACGAAGCTGATAGGGAACATGCCTTTGCGCTCAGGGTCCCTTTCCAGTACTCCCTCTACCCAGTTGTCGTCGTCCGTGTGCTCGTTAATTACGATTATTACTTCGCCTTCACGGAATGACAGCTCATCATCGTTGTCTGCTTCGCAATCATAAAGAGCGCGACAACGGCGAAGTCCACTCAAATTTGAAACCATCGGGGGCTGCAATATTAAATACAATTTTAGATCGTCAAAAATATTTCTGATCAATCGTTTGTGAGGTTTACGGAACAAATTGTATTGATTATTTGTTGACAAAGCTGTTATTCTGGTAACAATTATTATTTAGCAAAATAATTATTACTCTTATTTTATGCGATACACAAATATGGTGTAATGAGACTAAAAAGCGAAGAAAGTATTTAAACTATTACATTATATCATCTATTTAAATTTTTGTGCAAATTTAGTAAAGTTTATACCTAATTGTATTTAAAGATTTATATGTCAGTGTTAAAAAATGATCATTATTTAAAAAATTTAAAATTTAAATAAAAATTGTTTTATCTATTAAATACATTATTATATATATTATTTAATTTATTGTTAAATCCCAATTAATTATATTAAACTGCGTTTTTATTTAGTTGATTAACATTATAAAGCAGGTTTTATTGAAAAAATACAGGCTGTGTCAAAATTATCAATAACTAATTTGTGTTTCCATAAATTAACAGTGCTGCAATAAAACAAAGCACTTTTGGTGAATAATATATGTATATTAGTGAAAATGACAAGTGCTACACTATATTTAGAAAAAGAAGGTATAATTTAAAAAAAAAGACTGCTTTGTCGAACTCTAGATAAAAATATTACATATTAGCAACAAGTTATGAACGCAATATATGAAGTATTGACTCCAACATATTTTTGCGAACCATTTATAAAGGCCTTTATCGCAAGAATTTCAAACCCACAATTTCTATGACTTGCGTTTGTTCTCGCTTTACACATGGTTTATGTTTGTTTATTATTTAATGAGATTATTCCTGAACAGCACTGTATTGTTACGACAGTGATGTAACCTTAATTTAACCTGAAATCTTTGTAATGCACCAGCAACATGTAAATGTCCCCTAAAGTTGCAGGAACGTTGCAAGAACGTTACAGTGCTGTATGGGATGAATGTTATCCAATCATAATTGCTTGTATTATATTCTCATTGTTTAATTGCATTTGTTTATATAGCATTAATTACGTATAAATATGGTAATAAATTTTATCTAACAATGATCATTATATCAAATTATCGTACAAGATATAAAATATTCAAAATAAATTAAATCAGTTTATACAAAATACCAATACGATATATATTCAATTTACAAACATGAGACAAAGCATGCCAAAATATATTTACCTCTTATTTTAATCAAATTTATTAAAATACCACGATATCTATACGATATTTAAGCACCCACAATATGGACATGCTATGCACACTGAATGATCGCACACTAAATCAAAAATATCGAGGAAACTTTGGCGAAATTAAATTACATTTAAAACAGATACCATTAATGCACATAATAAAGTTCTGTTATTATGTCAAAAAAGAAATAAAAATATTTACCATACAAAAACTTATATCATTTAAAGGCAAGACTATTTAAAATAGCATAATAAAAAAATTATTTTCTATTCAATTCTTGTATTTTGCATTAAATTTACTTTGCAATTTTATCGCTTAATAAGTACTGCCTCCAGTACAACACCGTTGATAGACCTACATTGTTATATTTACACATATAAATATTTACATAATTTATCGTTTGAATACCAAAGTTTCCATAAGAAATAAATTTAATCTGCAAATCAATCTGAGGTCAATTCAATCGAGCATGCCAAGAATTGCTACACTTGAAAGAACAAGTTTGAAAATAAACATACTGATTTCATCGAGTGTTCAAAAATAACTTTTCTTATTGTTATTACTTTTATTTATTTAGATGAAATTATTATATTTAGATGAAATTTGTTTTTAATGAATAATAGATGGAGTCAGCAATTTAGGAAAGTTACATGTTTTACACTTGTATAGTTTTCTTATCAAAGTTTAGTTCTATAGGCACCAAATGCCAAAAAGATTGACGCGGTATTCTAACATCAACATATTTTGAACCCACAAAACTCGACCCTTGATACTCGATCCCACATAAAAAAGGAATAAGGAGTTCCTAATGAAAAATAAGAAACATTAATTTTAGGAACACCGTAACGTTAAATTTATATGATTATGCTTAGTAACGTTGACTGTTACGAATTAGTCAACACACAAATGGTGAAAACAACAAAAATAAAAAAAATAAAAAAAAATACCTTTTTTTCTTTCCTTTTATTCATTATTTTATTCTGAAACTGATGCTAATATAACAATAGTACTATTGTTTGCCAATAAAATTTATATAATTCTAGTGCTTTTACATTTTTTTAATAGTCCAATAAATTTGTTTAATACGATAAAAAGACAAATGAAAGTTATTTTTTATTTTTTTTCCGCATAGACCTTGGGATATTTCTTAATAAAGAACTTAGAGTTTCCGCCAGTACATTCTCTATTATCGGTTCACTTTTAGCATTTCGTGGTAACTTACATCTGTATACCTGAAAATTATTTAAATAAAAAAGTAATTAAACAGCCAAAATATAATCCATTGTATATCGAAATACATAAATAAACAAAATAAAAGAAACAAACAAATTTCATCCACTTGTTACAATGAAATTCTCATCCACTTTATACTTCTCACATTTAATTGTAAACTATTTATTCATTGAATTTTAATTATTTATTTATCCTGCGCAATCTTAAGAAATCATCTAGGGTACTCATTTTATCAAAACAATATAAAATTGTGAAATTAAATTAGGTAATACTGCGTCTTGAGTCAATATAATTAATTTGTTTAATTTAAGCGAATATAATCTATCACAATATTTATGAATAAATAAAATTGTTGATGAAAAATCTAGTTCCGTACGATATCGACATGTCGCATGCTTCTCAAGTGTAGCATGCCTAAAATTTTGGTTACGAGCGATTACCAGATTCACATTTTGGAGCAACGGCGAAGGCTCCTCGGCGTAGCTCTCAAGTCTGGATCGGTCCCTCCGCTGTATCAACAACGGTTAATGACAAAGAGAATCAACCAAACTTTCCAAAATCATCACATGCATTCTTTAAAATGCCCAACGCTCTCAGCACCATTTCATTGTTTCACACATCAATTCAAACCATCCGTACATTATTTCTTTTAATTGCAAAAGTGCAAATTATTTTAAATAAAATGTATGTTGGATATTTAGTGTTTGGAAAAACATATTAGTGAAAGATAAATGTTATTCAATATATTTTGACACACTGCTCGAAATTAAACACATTTATTGAAATTTATAGATAGTAATAAAAATCAAATAGAATGAAACAAAAAAATTGTTGAAGATCAAATTAAATATTAATTTGCAAGAAATTTCAATTGTCATAATTCAAATTATTGTTATAATTTATTTATTCCAAGTCATAACTTGTGTTTTATATTATTTCCAGTATATCAAAATATATTTAATAACATATTCCTGAGCAATTGTCAAGTACTTGCAAAATACATGTCGCAATTACTACTTAATATCATATATTAAAATATCGAATAATTTATTCATTTTTTTATCTAACTGAAAGAATTTTAACACTCTCATACGTCTCAAGCTCCAACTCTTCATCATTATCATCAGCGCCATCTGTAATATTTACGATATTTGGCTGAAATAGAGTTTTAATCTTACCTTTCTTGGTGGAGGTACTGGATTACTCAGACCATGATCTGAACACATTGAGCTCAAAGATTCATTACTTCGACCATTGCTTAACCTTGAGGAACTGATGACAGATGGCGCAGGTGGAGGCGGATTCCGTGGCCTCTGCAGCGTTGAACTATTTATCTTGTCCAATCCTATTATCATACAAATATAAACATTATTTTATTAAACATTCATAAAGTACTTTTCAAATGATGTAGCTTAAGATGTTAACATTATGCTGTAAGCAATGTCGAGAGAAAATTGATTTTACACTGATAGAGCAACTTAATATTATAAAAATTATTAATCATTATTATTAAAAATGTCTGAAAATGAAGGATAAGTGAATCATAATTAAATTTACAATATAATTTATTATTACTATAAACAATGTCTTAATATTATACTTATTTTCTTGATTCACGGAAGTTTAATTTTTGTTGACTTCCTGACAGTTTTTAATTCATTTTTTATGTAAATAATTTTTTTATATTAATTAGCAAAGTTTAAAAGCGTAATTTTGTTTTTAATAAATAATACTAAAATTTCTTAAAGTTTCATAACTATTAAATGATGTAATAATTAGTTATTCAGTAAGAGATTTATATATAAAATGTGTATTATTCATTAAAAAGCATCAACATAAGCAATTTCTTATATGAAACAATGTATGATATTTTGTACGTAAAATTATTATATAAAAGAGCATTTACATTGGATGCGAATCTTAAATATGAAATATTAATTATGAATACAAATTGATGAAGAATTGAAAACAGATTAATGATGAATAATGAACTTTCATTGTTATAATAAACGAACATATATTGTTATGTAATACGAAATAAGTCATGCTCTTATTAAGAAATTTCAATTAAAGAATACATGCACTAGTTTTAAAGCATTTAAAAGTAATTATTAATCATGCACTGATATATTCATAACAAATATAAAGAAGTTTAATATGAAATTTAACCCATTATTAAATATTATTTTTTTTAATTTTAACAGTATTACTTTACTATAAAGCACGTAAAAAAGTTTTCTTATTTATTAAAGAATACACAAATCCATCACCACATGATATCCACGAATGTCTCAAAAAGTTATAAATAAGTATGTATGTCTGTACTCATCATATTTTATATTAAATGTATAGTTTATTAAAATTAAATTAAATTGAATTAAATATTGAATCAACATTAATTCAAAATTATATGAATAATAATTAAACATTTATTAATGTTGATTATTGACGTTGAAAGAAAGGAACTAAATTTTAATGGCGAATTGAATTTTAGTTGAATGAAGCAAAAAGAAATGATTGCTTCATTCAACTTAAAATTAATTAAATAACTTTTATACGAAAGCAGTACCAATACCAGTAGCGATCTCTGGAAACTTTCCACCACTCACTCCTTTATTTAAATGTTATAAATTTGCATTAAAAATGATACGAATAAAATAATACGATAAAAAGCAAAGCAACTAGCGAACCACCTACCGTTGATCATGTTCATAGTATCGTATCTGCGTAAGCTTTGGTAACAGCTAAGATTTGAGTGCGGAATTAAATGGAACTTGCCGTGTCCCGTGGAGGAGTCACTGCTGGGCGAGCGCTTGTGATGCTGCCCATTAAGGTTATTTAAGTTATGCGGCAGGGTGTGGATCGAGTGGCCGGCGAGGATAGGCTCGCTGGTCGTGCGGCTGTGCGACGCCGACGATGGCAGCGTGCCGTAGTGTGCAGACACACCGACGCCACTTCCGCTCTCCACCGGCGGTGGCGGCGGTGGTGCGCGCTTCTTTAACGACCCGTGAAAGTTAATCGATATATCCGGCACCAACACGGATGGGACTGCAAACAAATTCCTTTTTCGATTTTTTTTTCGATTTTCCTTTCGATTATTTATTACGATCTTTCAGATAGCGCTTCATGAGGATGGCGCTCACTTGCATAGATGGCACTGTGAGTCGATGATAACTAATCGAGAAGTCTTTGATTCTAACTTTTTCTCTTTTCTTTTACTTTCGGAGAATAATTTCAGAAAGAATGAAGTTACAATTGTCAGATCCTAAACTCCTAACTTCCGTTATCTTTAGAATTTTAGCATTTAATGGTCAATTTATCTTATTAATACAAACACATAATTGATATTTTTTTATAAATCTAAGATGAAGCAAGAAGTGTTTATTCAGAAACAAAAATCTGTTTAGAAAATGATGTTGGTTGGGATTTGAATTAAGTCATGTGAAAGTCGATGAAACCGATCGTTAATCGGTACCTAAAGGAATGAAAAGGAAATTTATTCAAGATGATACTGACTAAAAACCTGTGGGTATATAAGTGTATGTTGGTACCTTTCATTAGAAATGCAAAAGGTATTTCATGGAAGAGACACAATTGATGAATTTTTATTCAATTTAATTTCAGTGAGTTAGATTTTTGGATTGGGCAGGTTTGAGGATGAAATACTTAAATTTAAAAAAAAGTCAATAAAATCATGTGAATCAAAGCAAACAAAAAATTAGTGTGACGTCAAATGCTTTACGAACACAACAAAGCCAACTAATTCGGACGGTCATCCTCATGTTTTTCATCCAGAAAAAGATTCTCTAATTATTTATTTTATGAAAATAACTTTTTTCGTTCCTTAGGATGATGAAAGTTATTTTGTCGTTAAAATTAAACTATAATGTAATGTAAATTATGTCTTCGTGTAAAATATGATCATCGTATCATGACGTTTATATTTTAAGTTTTTTTAATTATTTAGAACCTTCCTCATGGATACCTAATTAAAATTTGCAAATAAAAATGGCGCAAATCAAATGTGACTAAAACTCTCGCATGCAATCTAAACTAAAACTTAGTTATTTACTAAAGTTCAAGTTCATCGTTGCTAAATCCTGAAACTGACTTCTACAAAATTGTTGTTATATACAGAGGTTATTTGCAGAAAAAAAGTAAATATTGTATTTGTATAATATACCGATAACAGGTTTCCGAGATTGTGGAGGTGGCGGCGGTGGCATCTGCTGACGGTTTGTACAAGAAACTGGTGACGAGCCACTTTGCAAACTATCGCAAGTACTACTTCGACTTCGCAAAGTGACTGGAGAATCCCCAGAATTTGTACCACCACCCCCGGCATAAGATGGAGGTCTACTCCGCGTTTTCTTTTCTGGTGTTAAACATCCATTCTGTAAATATAATTCAATTAATAATAATGTCATTATTAATTTCTATTACAATAATAAAGGAAAATCATTATATAAAGAAATAATTAAAAGTTAATATTATCAACAATGATATTAATTGTGTTAAAAGAATTTTAATTTAAATTTAATTTTTGCAGACATTATAGAGAAATAATGATAGAAATATTAAAATTATGAAATATTATCTAATTAAAATACTTTGTTAAGATGTGAAGCAATGGCAAATATTTCTTTCACCTTTTTATATTACAACTTACCCTATCTTCAATAATAGTTTCATCATCTGAGAAATCAGTTGAACCTTCATCATGTGACAAATTCCAATCGATGTTAACATTATCAAACAAAGTTTTCTGTCTTTGTACTGCGTGACTTAACTATAAATAGGATTAAAAATTATTACTTAAGCATAGAATTTTTTTATTTAATTAAACAAAACGATAAAATTAAAACTAGTTAGTTGTATACAAACTATAAATAATGGGACCTTATTAAATAAATAATTAACTGCTGTATATATTTAATGAATTAAAATATTTTTTATGATACAAACTCATTTTCCAAATTTTGTAAATATGTTATAATTACTTATTAACTGCATTATAAATCATTACCAATTCTTTGCAAGTATGATGTCCAAATTCCTGTGCAATGTCTAATGGAGTTTTATCCATTTTGTTTCTCAATATTGGATCAGCACTCGCCCGAAGTAACAGTTTCATGGCCTCCGATTTGTCATGTTTTGCACATAAATGCAATGCTGTATCGCCGTCTGTAGTAGTTCTATCGATGCCGCCGCTAGGCATATTTTGCACCAGAAAGTCAACGATGTATAAACTGTTTCCCATTTCACGTAAAATTGCCAAATGAAGCGCTGTTTCTCCAATATCCTGAAAATTCGTCTTGTTATTAAAGCTGATATGAATGACTTTTTTTTTAATATTAATATAATCTGTTTTACATTATGCAAAGCAAGTTTTGCAACAATATTAAAATGCAATAGAAGCATTAAAGTAATAAAATTATAAACAATACCGAAGTTGGTAAAGGTGCCGCCAAGTCAACGTTTTCGGCGTAAACTTGCAAGAGCTGTTGCAAATCTCGATTATTCACAGCGTGTTCTAAATCCGATAACAAATCTTTATCATCCGCGCAAGTATTCATTACATATTTTTTATCCACATATTTCGCTCGAATAAATTCATATCTTTCATCCCTGAAATAAAAAATAAATTAATTACAAATAAATTAAGAAGATAATGTAAAAAGTCTAACTTCTAAACGTAGAGGGAAAACAGATATCTTATTTGACATTTCACGTCAATAATGACTTTTCATCGCTTGTCAAATTTTTGGTATAAAAAAAAACATTAATTATAAATGGCAAAGATAAACTCGGACGATCTGATAATTGTATAAATAATATTGATTTGCGCGCGCACGTAAAACTCATGACTCACATCGTAGACGTGGGCGATGGCTTCAAGTTGTGATGCAACGTTGCTTCCATGACGTCGTTGAACGTTTGATTGGTCATGTACCTCGCGAGCAACAACTGGGCTGTGCCTACGTTATCCAATGTCAGTGATTGTATTCGTGATATATGCACACCAAGATCCCTGTGTATTCCACTACATTCGATGCATACAATTATACCGAAATTTGTTGACAGCCACGTTGCATCTGTTGAAATTCCGTACAAATTATAAATCATTACACATTGAACATAACATTAATATTCACTTTAATTTGAATCACTTTTCAATTGAATATCATTTAAATTTTTTCTTTTTTTTTTCTTTTTTGCATTTTAATGATAACCGTTAAATACAACAATTTTTTTATTTGTTCTGAAAGATTTACCTTCAAGGGAAAAGAATAAGTTATTAATAAAAAATTATGTAATAAATTATTGAGACTCGAGTTTTGTGTTATGTTTTTGTATAAAGCTTTCTATATTCTGTTAAAATATAATGAAAAATATGTAAACTACTATGGTTTTTTCATAAAAATCAATATCAGCATTCATTGAACTTCGTAGAAAATAGAAAACTTGTACACTCGACGCTCCCAGTTTCAGCCTTCCCATTTTCAACGTGCTCCCATTTTCAGCGAAATTTCTTCCCCGTTTTCAGCGGAAATGTTCCTATATCCGGTTCGCTGTGTAACCATTAATAACTGAA
>JABFPN010000976.1:0-35033 GCA_022817305.1 Leptoteleia sp. ZL-2020
CGTAATTTTCAGCATTCAATCACGTTAAGGTCACGTTTTCGTCATGCTTTTGTCATGACTGAGTCACGAATGCTGAAAATTACGAATATAAATCATGTCTTAACATGATCAGAGCATGGTGTGATCGTGACTTAACCATGACTTGATCATGATTAAAGTATGATCAGAAATGGTCTCATTTTGCTGATCAGTTTTAGATCAAAAATCAATCATAATTTTTTTTACCCGGGTAGCTGAACAACAAAAGTTATAAAATGAACATCAAAATTGTGACATTTGTAAGGTTGAACTTGTTATAAATATTATCCGATGAGAAGACTTTCGATGTTTTGCTTGGCAAAAACGGGCAAACAGTGGCGCGCGAGTGGAAACATCGGCGCGATTTAATTTGAAAGCGCGTGTATAAATTTGGTTAGCGGTTTGTGATGAGATTGGAAATTTTATTTAAAGCCAACCCGGTGGATATTTTTGTTAAAAGTACGCGAGTAATATGCAGCTCGGCAAATGCACGCATCAGAATCATTTTCCACTTTTATATAAATGCCCTCATCTTGGCAACACTGTGCATCAGACGATACGCGATCCACTTTTCGAAAGAAGATTCTTTCCGCTGTTAAGATACAAATGAGATGAAAGCGCAATTTCATGGAGACTCTAAGGCTGTTTGGGATAAAACGCATAAAGGGGGTTTGAGCTTTCAGAACACATGTTAAAGTCTTTCATTGGAACGAGAAAATACTGCGAATTGCCAATTGTGACTGTAACGTTATTTTGAGTTTAGAGATTTCGCGAATCGAAAAGAATCAATTGTCGTGCTATTTAGGGGATTTCGGTATTCTTTCATTCATAAAAGAAGGAAATTGTCAGCTTATGCATACCCCTTTACGATGCGCCGCTTATAGTAACCGTTACATTTTCCATCTGCTCGTATTTGCCTTGAGAAAATTATGAAAATATTATACAAACACGCGTGCTTCTGAATTACAAATGCTTTAAAGATACGTACTCAAATACACCAGACCTGCTGGAATATCATTTGATACATAAAATAACAATCGTTTATTTAGGGTCAGTTCGTATTACTGATAATGATTAAACAAATATATACTGATAATTATTAAACAGTTATTTAAAGATTATTAAACAGTTTTTTAAAGCCACGTTTCATTGTCTTGTTATTCGGTATGATAAGAAATAATATATTATCCGCAAATTTTGGTATCATAGAAGCTTCAGTTTTATCGGAACGAAAATTGATTATCACAACAAATAGAACGTATTCATAAGAATAGTAAACTGCGTTTTGTTGATAGTTCCTTATTTAATTGTAAAATTATATACCTCCCGGTACCAAGTTCCATCATTTTAGCCAAGATTCGCATTAGTTTTATTTCGCAGAATTTTTCAACCGTAATTACGCTGCAGAATCAATGTAGCAATATTATTCCACTCGAGGAATTTCAAGGCATTAATATAAATTCTGGTTTGAATTCCGAATAGAAAACAATATTATTATTAATCTAAGTTTGTAGAAAAATATTTCTTCTTAAAGTAGACTCGAATGCTAATTGAATATAAATGTAATTGGAATGCATTTAACAAGATTATTAAATTAACAATTGTTACCGTACACGAGCGCGACCTCGCGTATAAATGAAAATTCAAATTATATGCCGAAAAGCAAACAATTTTCATGAGACAAAAATGCATCGAAATAATAATGACACGGTTTTAATTTTGTTTGTATTTTACCATGCTCGGCTAAACTTTACCTTCGAAACATTTTCAGCGACACACATGGCATGTGTGGTTGAATCTGTGGGAAAAGTTAAATAAAAAATTTAATTCACCCAGCCACAGATTTTGCCACATTTTCCACACCCGGCTTGGCTCTGGGTTTTGTCCAAATCCACATTTTCCGCGCGGCCAACTAATTTCCAACCACGGCGTTTTTCTCTGTGCGTATTACCTAGGAATTATTTGACGTTCGAGGCAATTTTTAAGACCCATCAATATTTTATATTCAGATATGTATAATTAAATTCGATAAATCTTCTATATCATAGCGTATAATTTTCTTTTTGTTTGTCATTTTATTCCCTTATATTTCGGTTATATTTGATACGTTCAATACGGTTTTCACGTATCGAATGAAAATTGTCATGAAGCGTGGCGGCAAAAAAATTTTTTATACGTCACTTAAGCGAACGAAGCCGAATGAATTCGTTTTATTTCATTGCTTTTGCAGGATATTAATGCGCGCACAATAATCTCGGGTTCGTTGCCACTTTTATTAATGCCCCTTCAAACGCTTCAATTTGTCGTACATTCTCGACAGTGGATATATACGCAGGCATGGTAATGTAAAATTGCATGGAGTGCTCAAGAATTAATTTGTCTGAATAACAAATAACTGACTCGTGTTGCATGTAAAGATAAAATAATATTTCATGTAACGTGAAAGGTCGCGCTTTGATCAAATTATTTTATAAAATTTTGACAATTTTATCATAAAATTAGAGCATGGAGGATATATAAAACTGATATTTAATACATCGAGAAAAAATACGAAAAATCACCGTTCTTCATTTTATCCCGGATATGTGCAAAAATATTATATTGATAATTATAATTTAAATTTTATGTTATATATTCTAAATTAGTGCATTACAAATTTACAACTATAATATGAAGTTTAAAATGGATCTTTGTAAATATTTTTCAAATGATCACTAATAATCGTTTGAAATCATAAAAAAATCTACAACAACGTGAAAGTAAAACTATTTTTAATATTTCTTTTCTCTGTATGAAAGAATCAATGATTTTTTTTATTATTCCGATTCATTTTACTTCAAGTAATTTATTACATTAAATTATTTTTAACCTTTCATATTGTGTAAAATAAATTTACTTTTTAGCTGATCTTGAGAAAACTTTCAGTTCTGCAATAATTTTCGATGAAATTATTGGCTATTTAAATATATTAACCTGAAATATTTTATATAAACTCCCGCGCGGAAAAGGGCTTGCACAACGAGTACAATAATTTAAGATATAATTTAATAATATATTAATAATAAAATTTAGCAATATTAACTATAGCTAAACTCTATTAATAAATCTATAGCAAATCATTGTACCACAATTTATTCAAAATAAATTGAAAATAAACTTAACCGTTAATTTTCCTTAATTTCCAGTAAAATGAACATTACATTTTTTTATGCAATTATGGTTTCAGGGTGTGCTTAATGAATTTGATTAACTGTTAAATTCATTGAATAGCAAATAAACTAATTGTCAAATTAATGAATTGAACGAAATATATTTATGCGAATATTTTCATTACTTCCTTGCAACATATGTTGTGCTCTAAAAAGAATCGCGGAATAAGATACTTATAATTTTTTATCCAATATAAAAAAAAAAATATCACTAAGCCATATGCAAGTAGAAAATTGTAACAAATGGCGATTGTTTGAACAAGAAATATATTTGCAGATTAGCAATCGACATCGTGGAGGGCGAGGAATATTTAGGGGCGAGCGCGTTGCATTTAGCGATAGCGTACACCAACAACGAAGTGGTGCAAGATCTGGTTGATGCCGGAGCAATAATCTGCCAGCGAGCTATAGGCAGCTTTTTCCAGCCGAGGGATCAGCAGCGAATGCGTCCTGCCAAGAACACGGATTACGAAGGGCTCGCTTACCTCGGCGAATACCCATTGGCTTGGGCAGCTTGCTGCGCCAACGAAAGTGTTTACAACCTCCTCTTGGAGGTCGGGGCAGACCCCGATATTCAAGATAGCTACGGCAATATGATTTTGCATATGGTCGTGGTTTGCGATAAGCTGGTACGTACGTCTGCAATGTTAATTATCGATTTTCAATTATACACGCGTGCTATTTTTATTTGCAGTACTTTTTCACAACGAATGAAACGTTATCTCGAAAAAGGGGTGGAGGGGTGGGTGCTGAAAATTATCAAAAAATCAATTCATCAAAATATTCACTTCAATCGTAACTTTGAGTTCTCAAAGCGCCGAGTCGTCAATGCGTCGTTTAATCAAAATTTCGGTATAAAAGATTCAGTGGGTTCAAAATGGTAGATTTTTATTTTGAAAAATTTCTGTTATTTTACATCTAATCTTCGTTTTATTTTGAAAGAAATGGTAATTTAGTTCGCTTACGAAAAATTGACATGTTCACTTTTTGTACGTGAATTTAATATTTTAATAAGTGAAAAGTGAACTTTTCAACATTTTGATTAAATGAGATATTGACAAATCGTTGTTTAGACCAAATGAAATTTCGATGAATTAATTTATTGACAATTTGAGCGCCCCCCCCCCGAAAAAAATTCCTCCCCATCAACATCTAGAAAATCATTACCTTTCTCCTTTCCTTTTCGTTCCTTTTGTTTTCAATTTCCAACATTTTCGCGCACATTCAAACACTGGTTATGCTTTTTTTTCTTTCTTTTATTGCCATATAAAGGACACGTGTAAGTACTTTTCGGATGATTTACGTCGGTGACAAATAAGGTGCCCGGGTAAGAACTAAATTCTTATAAAGATTACCATACTATTCGAGGAATTATATCACACCTTGTCATATATATGCAAAGTAATACACATTATCATGCAGTATTACTTAGCTTATGTGACACGGTGTTCTTGGATTCGTGAAATGACATGGTAATACTTATTACAATATTTTTATCCGTGTAAGACGTTTACTGCGCTTTTTGAAGTGATAAAACCCATTTTCTGACACAAACCCATCAGCTTTTATACACACGCCGGGAGTAAAATATTGCGGTTCACGGCGAATGAAGAATTCGGGTAACGAATAATAATGTCCGCTCTTATTCGCCAAATATGTTTGCATTAAAAAAGCGAGACAAATATTCGTTACAATACGGGGGACGAAAGTAAACTGACGGAATGCGAAAGGATATTTCAATTAAAGCGGCGACTTGCGATTGAAATTGAATAATTAACTTATTATGGGCAAATATTTACCCACCCCCCGCGGGCTTCATTAAGATTAATTTCATAATACACGATTATCGCGTTACTCGCGATAGTTTAATCAGGAAAATAAATCGCGCCGCGTCGCTCCGGCGTTATTTCTTCTTACGCGTATAAAAGTGCACTTTCGGGAGATTAATCGCGTACAAGTACCAACTTGGAGCTATTAGTCAAATTGTATATTCATGCGGGGAAAATTATTTAGTCAATTTTAGGATGTAACGTGCGCTAACAAACGCGTCTGTTAAATGGTTGGCAGCGTATTCGCGACAATAGTCGGGAGATAATTTTAATCAGAAAACTGTTTGCTTAAACATGCGGTACATAATGTCGACTCGGCCGGGTTCAAACAATTTATCGCGAATCTAAACGTAAATGAGGTCTCACCTTGGGACTAACTGACACAAACAGTTGCACACATAATTAGGCAAACATTTCAACGCAGACGGTAGGCGTGAATATAATTTTCGAGAATATATCGACGTCGTTGTATTTCGCGTCTTAATCATTTGCATTAATTAATCGTTATCCTTGTGATAAATTGCGCCCTTTAATTATTGCGAGTGTAAAATAAAAAGCCACGATTTCTTGAACTAATTACCGTAATGCGCAAGACATCGGGGTAGGGGTAGGGGGGGGGGAGAGAAAATCAATTTCCATAACGGATTTCGTGCTTCGCACGAACCCGAGACAATTTACTGCTGAGACGTCGTACCAATGTGTCATTTTAGCTAATGGTGTCCATTTCAGCCGCGGAGAATATAAGAACCGGACTCTCGCAGTAATTCAAGAACAAACGTGGCTACTTACTTTAGGTGCTTACATAAAACCCGATGTTTATTCGTTTGCTTTGATTCTTATTTTATATACTTCGGTGCTTTCCTTTCGTAACGCTCCGATGCCAAATTGTTCGGCGTGATTTTTCCTCGTAAAATTTACCTTCAACCATTGACGATAAAATTTTATTTTTAATATTGTCGTTAAGTTTCATCATAATTAAACAGAACTGTTACAGGGCGACGCGTAAAAGAAATTTAAAATTGAATTATATTAGTTGGATTGAAGGTTAATAAATTGCATTTAAATTGTCATTCGATAAAGGAAACCTTTGTGATATCGCAACTTTTTTATTTTTATATGGCATCATTTTAAATATACTGATAAATCTGTAGTTTTGTTTCTGCTAATGTTATTATATTTTTGTAATATATTTTTTGTTTCAATACTGACATACTTGTGACCTAATTTAAATGAGTTTCAAATAATTATTATGTATTATTATACCAATTATTATACGAAGCAAGTAGTTAACGATTTTGACAAGTGTGAAGTTTGCGGATCGAGACGAAATTAGAGTGCAACCGAGATGAGACCGAATATTGCAAATCACACTCATTATGTTGTCAATTTTACTGCACGGTGCTAATGATACTTTTTGGATACTTCGGGACTTCGATGTCAACTTTTGGTGCAAGTTAAGTAACCTAAAATGCGCCACATTGGAATTGTGGTGAAGGTAAAATATTTACCTAGAGCAAAAAATACTAGTGCTCAACTTTCTGTACTAGGAATTTTATTTTTACTCGAATATTGGTATGGCATATTTTATGACCTGCATAAAAAGTTTTTATTTGTTTTTTTTTTAATATATAATATTAATTAATCGAATTTATGTTTAATATATATATATATATAATTTGATACTAAAAGCATTAGATATTACATTTGGTATAATTTAATTGTTTTAAATTATGATACTATTTTAACGAGTAACATCAGGGAATGTGAGAAAGCACAAAAGTAAATAAAATAAGTTTATAGCATTTAAAGTAAAATTAATTTAACTCAAATGCAGAGTTATAAGTCAGATTTGCGAGCGAAAAATTTCTCGAATAGTGCACTTTTACCGAATTTTTGACGCGACTAACACAGGGTTAAAGTTCATCCCTGTTAGCAAATATTATTATAAAACTAAAATTTTAATACTGAATGTTACTGTATGCTTAATTGAGTTTGGTTTTAATATTAAATTATTCAAACAAATGAACTGTATAATTATTAATGATTACTAATATTTAGTAAAAAATAGTTTCATTGAGCTCTTGTGCTTTAATTTCTTTTTAAATTACATTTTATATATTTTCTTTAATTTATAAATATGACTGACGTAAAAAATATTTTTTTCAAATGTAATTTAATATATAAATAAAAAGAACATCGTTATCTAAAAATAATCATAATAATATTACAGCTATTGTTGCGCTATATTTAATCGTACAAGCTATAACTTGTTCTTATAGACAAATAATGGGTTTATTGCAAATAATAACATGATTGCACTGAGAGAAATTTATTAATAGTTGTTTTTTTTTCTATAACTCGGGGATATAGGTGCATTTATAGCATCCATTATAATATGATATAGAAAAATGTATAAAATACATTTAAAAAAACCATTGGAAAAAAATAGTAATTATCCACTGTGGTGGTAAAGGGTATGATCAGTAACTAAAGTAACGAGTCCTATTCCTTAATAAACACATTTTCTTCTAATATTTCTCAAAACTACATTATACTATAAGGAATACTATAAATGCACAAATATCCCATAGGTACTAATAAATTTCTCTCGCTGTCATGTGAATTAAAAAAAGAGTTAAAATGTCTTTAAAACTGAATTCGCGCGGTAATCACATAATCATACGCAAAATGGCAGGGAATTTTCTAAAATAATCGTATCACTTGCGCGCTCGTTAAATGAGTGACAAAAATTAATGCTCGCTCCGCATTGAACGTTCCATCGCGTATCGGGTATAGTTGGGTAATAGTTCGGGACGGCGAAAGCTTTTTGAGTGCATTGTTCTCGGTAATACTATTGGGTCGTAACACAAAGCCTATAAGATTTGCGTTTCATTCGCGATGTTTCGCGCCATTGGGTATATTTAAAAATACATTGCAAGAAATTATAATGACGACGAGAAACTCAATACCGCGGAATGGGGTTAAGATGCACAATCAGGTAGTCATATACTCTCTCGTTGACTCAAGGTCTTTTGAATGTGATATCAAAAACTGTGCGAACGCATTTGAATGAAAAACCCTCTTCAATCGTTGACGCTGCGCTGAATATAATCATTTTCAAATAAAAAAAAAAAAAAAAAAAATGTTGGGATTTATTTCCATGAAACTTTGATAAGATCATTTCAAACATAAATCCTATGAGTATTTTAAAAAGTTTTACAACAGTGCCGTTAAATGAGGTAATATTTCATTGCAGTGTGAAAAATTTTGTGTACAAATTTACACTTTAGGAGTATATATCTGGCAGCACCAAACAACACTGTTATCAGGGGTAAAGTTTCAAATGGAAGTGTAGATTTTTTTATGTGAAAAAAAAAAACGAAATTACAGTCAACATTTTCTAATATTTTATATTTACATATGATAATCAATTTGTATAAAATTTTTTTGCGTGTTATATCAGTTTTCTGTTGTAAGAAAACAATCTACTTTTCTGACAGATCAATTAGAATATACGTTAAAGATTTTTAATTAGATATATTTGATAGATAATAGATGATAAAAATGGCAAATATTTTAATAATGTCTAAATTTTAGTTTCATTAAAGGGTGGGTCGCACTTTGATATATATAAAAAATTAGACTTTTTTCTTTTATAAATATTGATTCTTTACAGTGTCTAGAGAATATACCTTGAAATATTTTTGTTGTTCAACGTCTTTGCAAAGATCGAGTAAAAAACACTGCCTTGAGGTAGATTGTATTCGAAAAGGACAGGTTCTTCCTTTGCTGTAATCATATTTTTATTTGCCAATATTCAAATCATAATGGAACACATTTGGAATGAAAATTGTCTCTTTGGTCATCAAATATCCACATTTCATTTCTAATAAATTTTAATAATCCTTTTGCATGACTAGATCCCTCGCAAACAACTCAGTTAATTAAATGCAAAAATGCTTTCATTAATTTGCAGTTTTGACTCCTCCGATGTACATATTTCCATAAAAGGATGATTCTTGGATCAAAGATTTAACAAAAATGTCACGCCAGTCGCGTATAATTTGCAAACATTGCAGGATTATCGTTTTACTCTGCTACACCGTTAATTTTATTTGTTTAATACAAATTATCGTAGACTTTCATCTATTATAATAATAAACTACTTTAGAAATTCCATTGGATTATCATATATCAGTAACACTGAAAATAGTAACATTGTCCTAATGCAGTCATAGTAGTAAACTTACTTCAAGTTCTGCATGATGCGCTTTATATAAAGTTTCCTTATTGTTTGGAATTGTTATAATGTCACTATTGCGTCCAGGGACTATCTTTTACGAACATCAACATTAAGTTTAAGGCAAAAGAGCATTCTGAAGTACGCAATTACTTCGGAAGAATAGTTCTTTTAATCAACTAGGTTTGCATCAAATTGCTATTAATAATAAAACTTTTAAAAAAGAAATTAAAAAAAAATTGATTAAAAATAACGCAGATTAAACGCCAGATTTTTAGAAAGCAAATTTAAAATTAATATTCGTGCACGTACAACTAATTAATAATAATTATTAATTAATATTAAATAATTAATTGATTGTTTAGATATTGATTATTTTAATACGTATTTATATTAAAAATAATATAAACATTAGAAATTAGGGGATTTCAAATTTTTGTAAACTGAATTTTAATTTTTGACAAACCTTTTAATGTACGTTTTGTCCCTGTGGTGTCACTGTTCAGAGTCGATAACCAATGGCACTCATAAGCCTAGTAAAAATGAAATATATATGGACCATATATGGATATATATGGTCCATATGGTTTCATTTGTACTAGGGAAGAGTTTACTAAAATTTCCTATGCAGAATGTAAAGGTGTACTAAACCACGTAGAATTACAATTTTTAATAAACTAATTTAATAAATTTAAACGACTCAGATTACCATATAATGATATCCAGCAGGTATAATGGCAAGCTAATAAACTTTTATTAAAAATTGTCATTGTTTACTCTCCGCGTATGACATACTGTCTCAAAAATGACCTTCCGAAAGGTATCCTCAGATTCTCAGCCCGGCATAAATATTAACAATGAGACGTCAAATGTATGAGTGTGTGTGCGTGTGCGTGCATATGTGTGTTTGTGTGTGTCTGTAGGAGATGCCGTTACTTTTTGCACCGTTCGACGTGGTTGCCGTCGGCGGTCCTCACGGGAGGGCGGGCGATCACGTAACAAAGTTGGTGGGGCAAAAAAAGAAAAAAAAAAAGTAACGGTAGGTCAGGCCCGGCGGGAACCCGTCGGCAAGAATAATGGGAAATTGTGTTGGCTGCGCAGGACATGTTTGGTTATGCTCTGCGACACCCGAAACTGCCCGCCCGGAACGGCATCGTCAACAGCGCCGGCCTGTCCCCGTTGACGCTCGCCTGCCAGCTGGGACGCGCCGAAGTTTTCCGCGAAATGCTCGAGCTGTCTTGCCGCGAGTTCTGGAGGTACAGCAACATCACCTGCTCGGCCTACCCCCTCAACGCGCTCGACACGCTGCTACCCGACGGCAGGACCAGTACGTTCCCGACGGCCAAAGCCGCTTGATTCAATTGCGCGACCTCGAATCGAAAAGCCGAGCCACCTCCAAGGCGCTCTCCCCGCTCCCCCCGCCCGTACCCCGCCTAGCCCGCCTCCGGCCATTAGCCGACTCGGTAATTAAACGCGCGCAGCTAGAAATGCCCGAGTGCCCAATTCGGGACGTTAAGGGGGACCTCTGTTTTTCCACTTGACAATGCACTTTGACTGTTCCGATGCCCCGCGCATTTCCCTGGCCTTTTTCTCTCCCCCTTTTTTATGTTTTTTTTTTTTTCTTCCTTTCCCTTTTTTATTACCCCTTTATTTCCTTCGCTGTCGCACTCTCTCGGTGCCGTCCGACGGCGCACTCCCGAGTAATTACCATTTTGGCAAATCTGATAACAGATGCCCCGGAACAATGGGGGGGGGGATTGATTAACGAAATTTTCGTCCGGCCAATTACATTTTGAATGCGAACGGTTTGATAAATACCATCAAATTTCGCGTTCATTTAATGAAATAATTTAATTCTGATGAAAACAGGAGCGCGCGCGCGCGCTCGGTCACTTTTATGTCGTGACGTTTGCCGTTGTGCGTATGTAATTGAAATTACGAAAGATTTGCGGAATTTATTTGTATCTCAATGGGGGGGTGTGCAACTTGAATTTATGATAACTCCATTGTGGAAGGAACGTCCGCCATCGCGGATATTATTTCGAGGACTCAATTTACTCGTTTTAATCAAAAGATATTAAAACGTGTAATCATCGCCTTTACCCCGTATTTGGCTAAATGCGAATTTACACTTTGCCCCCCGAAACTAATTATTCCGCGCGCACGAAACACCGGCTTTTTTAATATTACCTAATTCTGATTAATATTCCCTTATTTTAGGAAAATTCCGCGTATATATTTGTCGGGCTTTGGATGAAATGCAGAAGAAAAGATAATGACTTTTGTTGCAAAAATGTGTGAAAGTATTAAATCGGCTCCGGTCGGGTGAAAGGCGAACGATGGTAAATTTAATTCGTAGATTCAATTTTAGGCTGAATTTATATATTAATCTAGTTATAATTATAACGGAAGTGAATTATATTAGTAATATATCGATTGCGAATAATGTTCACTTTTATTAGTTATTTAAATAAGTTTCATTTAATTAAAATGATTTTAAGAAGGAACGAAATTGTCTAACAACGAGCTCCTTCTTTCGAAGATCCTCAATTATTTCACGATGATACTGAAATTTTCGTTATTATCTCGTTCCGAAATTATGGAATTTTAAATTGCGCAATTTCATTTTCGTTCTATCAAATTTACAAAATGTTACAACATCGTGATTGTCGCGAATTTAAATGACTCACTTTTCGTTAATTGTTTTAATGCTAATTGAATGCAATCAGTTTATTTGGGAATCACCGTTGGAAGAGAATTAATTTGACAATTTCATGTTATAAGTAGAAGTAATGATTTCATGGCACTAACGTTGCTATCTGAGAAAGTATATATAAATCACTTTAAGTAAAATGTACTGTTGGCGAAACAGTCATGTCGACATTGTCGCTTGTATTGTTCAATGTTCGAAAACGGCGCTCTATAGTTAAAATTAGTTCGTTGTTTAAAGTCTTGAATTTATGTCGGTGGAATTTACGAAGGACAGTTGTCAATCTATATTACGAATTTTAAAACGTACCCCTCAAGGGTAAATAACCAAAACTAAGAAGAAAGCGAAATTAGATTACTCCAATATTTTTAAATAAAAATCATTGCCTTTTTTTTATATAAATTTTAATTTGTTGCTACATTTGATATTGTAATTTTTCTAAACTTAATTCAATATTTCAAGTGATATACTTTAACCGCGCACTATTTTTTATGCCATTTAAGAGGTACAATTTCAGAAGCGCATTAAATAAACCAATTCATTCCAGAGTTTGTTCAGCGTTCTGAATTAAATTAATATCGTACATTTGTTACGAATTCTCATATGTTCTTATTGCATTACGATACGTTATACCTCAGTTTATTTATTGCATTGTTCAATACCAAACTTTCATCCCGCAGGGCAATCGAATTTTTAGTTTCTCTCCTATAACCACGATTTTTCTAGTAGATGAACGAGAAATTGTATCAAATGTTACAAAGAAATCGCGTTAGATGTCGTACTGTTTTAAACGCGATAAGAGCAATATGCGAGAAACATCAGTATATACATGTATACACACATGTGCAACATCTAGAATTTTCTTATAGTCTTTCAAATGACACGAGAAACTCGAATTAATGTTTTTCAACCGAACAGATGTTTGGCACTATTATTATTTAATTTTTGATATATCCTTTTTTGTATAAGTAGTACAGTGTTAATCCAAAATTATTTAAGTAATAAAAAAAATCTCTTTTTACACCCAGAAAATACATTTCAACTAAATTTTTGCTATCATTTACAACAGAAATATTAACTTTTTTAATACGTCCGTAAATTGGTATAAAAAATAATAATTTATATTTCTCTCTTTTTTTATTCTCAGTGTAATTGCAAATTAATACTTTCGCGAGAACGTCTGGTATAAATTTAATTTGATAGACTTGATCATAAAATGTTATAATTTAATTTATTAAAGAAAGTAAAATTTAACACGATTCTCAGGCAGGTGGTTCATTAAAATTTTAGTTTCGTTTCTTTTTTTTTTTCCTTCTTTTTCCCAACTGTACACTTACGAGCAGGAGTCTGCAGACATGATACGATATTTCTTCTCACGTATTTCGTTTTTATTTATACTTCTATAAATTCCAATATTTTAAGTGTAATATCAAAAAGAAAAGAACACGGTATTTTAACAAAAATTTATCCTCATTTAAAATTATTATATTAACGCGTGTAATTGAACATCGACGAGAAAAAAGCCAAATATCAAATCTTTCATTATAATAAAGTGATTATTATTATTGTTGAAAATGACTTATGCATTATGCTAACAATGTATCTAATCTATCAAAGGATAATTAATATCGGACATCTTAGCCTCACTTGAAGCAGAACCTATGATACGATTATATTAATTGTGATATCTGTTTCAGGGAAACTCTTAACCCAAATAGCTAAAAGCTATTGTACGCCTCCCCTAACACAATTTAACATTACAATATATACAGCCATAGTTCACGGATTCAGAAATAAAAGAAAAAGAGAGAAACTTTTATGTATATGTATTGAGGAATATTATGAAGTGAATTTTGTATAAAATTAAAATAAACTGACATTGAAGCCTTTTAAATAAAAAAGAGAAAAATTATAAAATTATTGCTGATAATAACTGTACAACTAAGATATAAAATATATGCAAATCGATAATTAGCACACAACCTGATGAATTTTGCCAAAATTAGAAGATTAAAAATTGGCTTCTTTATTTTGCAAACGTCATAGTTTACAAAAATACTGTCCCCAATTCGAAAATATTTATTTCTCTTTATTTTTCAACGCGTCATGTTAATTTCCGGATAACGAAATTTCCTTACTCTTCACGCTAAACCAACTAAACATCTCCAATCGAAAAATCGCAATCGCATTTTCCGCATTAATCTTTTAACAAAATTACCTTACCGATCGTTGGGAATCGAGGAGAAGGGTTACTCAATCTTTGAATCAATTTTCACCGCGCAATATTGTGTTCTCGATGGAAAAAAAAGGAAAAAAGGAAAAAAAGAACGAAAAAAAAAAAATGCCAAAATCGAGCAACGAGAAAGCGGAGCCGTTTATTAATGCAACCGGCAGAAAAGTCCAAAAGAGAGCGCGGAAACAATAGCGTCCATGTTTTATTCATGCCTTTATTTGCTTTATGGAGCATCAGTTAAGATTTTGCGGCAAATTTCTTCCAAATTATTTACAAAGCGAGCCATTTCGTCGCGCGATTAATACGGCGAAAAACAAATTTACGATTTATCCGTCCTTCCGGGGCATTGAATTTACAATTTCGCCTCTTTTGTGGCATTGCTGAAAACGACAGTTTTAATCATCCGAATGTCCGGATTTGTACGATGATTTTCTCATTTTCTTTGGTATTCCATTTTTCATGTATCGAGGAGCGCGAGTGCATTGTGCGCGCGCTCCTATAATGCGAATCCAAAGGGGGGAGGAAAAAAGACGTAGAAAAGAAAACAAAACGAAAGAGAAGAAAAGATAAAGGAAGAGAGAGAATGGAAAGAGGGGGAGGGGATTCGATGCAAAATGTAGCGATTGTGACGGCCTTGTTACCCGAGTGATAATTCGTCTGGCGTTGCAGTTACGCCTCGAGATTCAGCTAATTTGTCCAATTGAATTTTTTCATTAACGCCCTCTTGTGTTTAAAGACGGAGTTGAGAATTGTTCGGGACAAGACGAGCCAAATTTAAAATCTGCTTGAATTTATTTGAGATTCCTCTTATAGCTCGCGAAGTCGAGCCGTCTCGTGACTTATTTCGCAATAATTATTTCATTTCCCCCGGTTAAATTTAACCAACATAATGCCACGGACTTTTTTTTGCTCCTTCGGCTTCTTATAAATGAAATGCCGCGGCGTGGATTCATTCATTTTAATGTCAAGTCACTTTTGGTGCGAAATACAAATCGATTTTCGGGCGAAAATTCAAGTTGTCGCGTTGCTTAATATTAATTGCGGCTAAAAATATGTTATGAAATGGTCGAGCGAATTTGCGGTGGGCGTTTTAATTTTGCGAATTATATTTTGAGTGGAAAAAAATTTACCAGATGCAATTTCGATTATTTAAACCTCGCAATGTTTCAAAATAAAGAAGATAATATTATTTTTAGGTGGAAAAAAGGGCGACATTTTGAGAACATTAGATGAAATAATTATAAAAAGACCTTACAATTAAATTACCATTAGATTGTTGCTTTAAATAATACAAGTGAGAGACGATTTGAAGATGAAAATCGTTTTTCATACACACTTGTCATTCTTTTTTCATCGCATGGATTCATAATTCAAATTTTCTAAACTCAGCTATTGCTCGCTATTTTCCAACGGATTGTTCATATTTTTAAAGCTTATTCATTATATTCGAATGAATTAATACTTAAATAATAAAATAGATAAGAATAAGTTGGTCGGTCAATATTAAATTTTAAATAAACAAGTATTGTTTAAACTATACTTTTTACTTCTTAATACGGAAATAAATTGTTATCCTTTATAAATTTATCGCGCATAATTTATAGTCGCAACAAACAAAATTTATTTTCAATACATAGATATTCCGTGGATCAATAAATTTTTTTCTTAAAGTGACAGACACCGTGGCGTGAATCACCTCTCGCGATACCTCCGCGCAACGGCAACTTATAAAATTTATCATCATTTTCAACATCATTTCGACAACCCGGCTATGCGTGTGCAACTTATCGTTACGTTCGAATTTATCAATACCTTTCATTTTCAGTTAGATTTTTGCACAAAGAAATAGTATTTTAATTGCGTCCAAATATTTCAATTAACACTCTTCGTCTGCTTTGAAATAGAAGAGCAAATGACTTTTCTATTTGATTCTTCTCTTCCCCCCCCCCCTTTTTTTTGGAGGGATTTTATTTTTTAATAGCGCGACAAGTGAAAAAGTGCAATTAAGCTCGGTTGAAATTCACGAAAAAATGGCCAAACTTTGCCAACTACGGCGTAATCCGTATTTTCGTCTCGCATTGCCGCTTCTGTTTATGCGATGTAAAAGCATCGCGGTGCCATTCGCGCGAGCCATTATGATAAATGCGCCGTGGCAGACGCGGCAGGAAAAACAGCCCGTAAGCCGCGTCGGATTTTGCAAATTTGCATTTTTCGCCGCACCTTTCTTTGTGAATGCCATGATTACGGGGGAGCCCGCGTGCAAAGAAGGGGCGGAATTTAAAAAATTAAACAATTGGCGCGCAATTCGAACCCGGTCCTTTATTTTTAACGTCGCGCGGGCTGTCGTTTTTGCGCCGACACGAATACTGATGAAACGCTGAAATGTGAAATGATTGCGACATGCCGTATCGATGTTCCGCGTGGCAACTTTTTGCCTTAACAGTCTCGTTGATTCTTGCGTAATTGTTGATAATTTTGTTTCCGATGAAAAAATGGATTTTAGCCCAAAAAACGGTCCTCGGTGTAAATTTCGTTAATTATTTATTATACACTGATAAAAAATTTAAAATACTCATTTTCATATCGATTTAAGGATATATTGGAAAAGGGAATTTAACTTTAAATTTGATAATTTTTAAAATTACTCACACAAGTATCGCTTTTATTATTTTTTTATAATAGAAATTTCCACATTTCGGGAATATCACCGAATTTATCTATGTTCCATAAAAGCCATTTTTCCAGGAACGTTACGGCATAATTTTTCCCCATTTACTTTTCGTACAAAGAAATTTCAATCCGCACAATTTTGAAGTATTCAAATAAAAGTTTAATAAAAAATCTGTACAAATAATATATCCCAAAGTAATGTTATCAATTGTTTTCATTTTAGAAAAAATATTCCAAAGGCCCGAAAAGGGCATTTAAATTCTTTTAATTGGCGCGTTTGTAACGTAAAAAAGTATAATTTAACAATTGAAGTGTTTTAATGTACAAAATGTTAATAGCAATGAAGTGCTGTTATGAAACTCGAAATTCTTTTAATGCTAAAAATTGTCAGTCGAAACATTTCGTCGTAATTAATTTATTTCGCGATCAGAACACTTTGGCGCGTTTTAATACACATCATATCAACTGCATGCGAACATTTAAAACACGAGCGAACCTTGGCAAGGAACAAATTAACGGAGCCTGGTCCTTCCTTTTGTCGTCCTTTTATCATTAGCAATAATTAAACATTGATTTTTCACCAGCTTCGTGTTTACTATACATTTAAGTAGACACGACGGGATGAAAATCTTTTTATTAAAGAGTATGCCAATGTTTTGTAAGCAAAAAGCCCGCGCTGAATTTCATTTTAATTAAATTAAAAAAGTGCTGAATATGAAGCTGCATAATGCAATTTAAATAATTCTTTATCTTCCGATGTATTTTCCGTTATTTGAACTTTATTAAAATAATATGGTACTCGCGGCGATTATTATTAGATTAACTTTAAAAAGCTCATTTATTTAACATTTGGTTTATTTAATTCACTTCCCTTGTTAAGGTTTTACTTTGCTGTAATCGAACCAATCGTATTGCAAAAATATAATAACGAGTAAAATAATTATTTAACAAGATTTTTTTTTCATATTACTGAGGAAAGTTTAATTATTTAATTACTATCAAACAGTTTAACAGTACTTGTTGCAATATAAATAAAACATTTTTTACATTAAAAAACGTTCTATTTTTAAATAAATATTATGTCGAATAACAATTTTATAGAATCAAACGTGATTCTAGAATGAAATCTAAATGCAATGTTTCTCAATGGAAACATTTAAAGAAAAAAAAAAATTTGTTTGCATTGCAATATCTAAATTTCCGTCGTAATACTATTTCAAAACTTTCAAAAGAGTGCAATTTTTTTTTAATTGACAGATGAGTAAATTGATTATACGAGATTGTTTATTTTTGCAGGTTTTAAATTAGAAAACTAGGGAAAAAAATATTTTTATAACAAGCAAGAATTTCCCACGCTCGAGCAACCATTTAACTCAACTTTCAAACAAATTTGGTACGTGAAATTGCAAAAATTTATCTTAACATAGGACTCGATCGAGCAGTACACGTCACGAAGGGAAAAATTATCGCAAGAAAGAAACCGTAATGAAAAGTCAATTATTTCATAACTATTTCATTAATTGTGGTTAAATCTGGCGCGCCTTTCGCGAAAGCCCGGATGGTAATTACGGACATTAACGTAGTGTCGCATTACCAACTCCCCCCAGTCAGTTCTGCGTTGCATTTAGTTGCCGAATCTATTATCCTTTTACGTCGCGTCTTGTTGCGTACGTCACGCGACGATTCGCCGGCAAAGTTGGCGCATTATTTCGCCCCGCGCCCGTCAACTCCCTCCCCCTTTTTTTTTACCGACTAATGCGCGAATCGTGTAATTTGACGTCGATTAGGCATGCTGGCGTCGCGTCTCTCAATGCGAAACTATATATGATCGATAGCGCGAACTTCAACGACGACCGACTATTTTTTTTAGGGTTGAAAGGGGGGTGGTGCGGGGGTTGGGGCCCTTTTTGTTCGGGAAGTGTCTACTCGCGGCTGCGACGCGACTTCTTGCCACTTAATCTGCATTAGCTCATCGCGAGGGCACAAAAGAAACGTTCAAGAACCATTGTTCCGTTTCATTATCCCGAAGGACTGTTTATTAATTATGTCTAATATATGAATAGACCGTCAAGTTGGTTTTTCATACGGCAGACAGGTTGACAGATCTTTATGGAGGATTATGTGGCGTCACGCTATGAAAAACGACTGCTCTCGTGCAATCATTCTTCAGTATTGCTTTTAATGTAATGTTTACATTAGTAATTTTCGCACAATTATTATATCTTTGTCCCTTTTTCGTTTACAAATAAGCAACTATTAAAATGGAACACTTGGTAACATTTAAAAGTAATATTAGAATTGATTGTGATTTTAAAGTGTACTCACCCAATGTAGATGTTGATGATGAACTCAGATGAAAGGCAGCAAATCTTGTAAATATTTAAAACAGGAGTAGCACTTCACACGATCTGAAAAAAGGAAGTTAAAGAAAAAAATAGTATAAATTGCGTTAAACTATATATATAGGTTTTTCAAAAATGCACAATAGATTGTAAAATAAAAAACTATAATTGTCTTGTGTTACTATTTGGCATGAATATATACTGAAAAAAAGTACTAGAAAAAGTCTTACATATTTCACTATACTGGACTCTAATAAATTGTACACTGAGAAAAATAATATAGTAATCCTGGACTCTATGTGTTCCTGTATAAAATAATGCTCGACAATTTGAGAAGAAGTACTACAGTTCTGATAATTGGTACTTGAAAAAGTGATACCGTTTACCAGACTGTCTGGCAAAGTTCTTAACATTGGAGCATAGAGTCTCAGAATGCCAGAAAGTATAGTAACTCATACTATTTTATTTTTCTCAGTGTATAAATCCAGAACACTTTCGAATATGAGTTTATTAAAATACCACGACACAATGATATATCAGTTAACTTAATACATTGAAAATCTGTTAATTATCTGTTTATCTCAATTATACGTTGCACCAACATTAGATTCAATACTCAATTCAGCAAAGAGTCCAATCACGTATCAGCAGCAATGTGATTGGATGATTTTTTATTATTGTTTATGAAAAACAGTAATTCTCATATTTTTAATTAATTTAATTCTATTAATGTACTTAAAAGATAACATAAATCAATTTTAACCTACATTTGTACAAGTATTTTTAAAACTAACTATACGTTGAACTGGCAGCAAGGTATATTTTATTTAACATCTGAATATTAACAGTAAATTCGTATTTAACCCAGTATATTAAGATTATCATACATACTTTAGCACCGATTATATATTAATTCGACACAGAAATATGTAAAATCACATTCCCTTTTTTAGCAAAAATATTTACTTTTCCAATATACCCTCAAATCGCCGTTAAAAATTATCATTTTTCTATCAACTTTTAACACTACGGACTTGAAAATTTCATTCCATAATATTAGAGTTCGTAGAACTCTTCTCCACATGGAAACGTGTTTTAAAGGACACCAAAGGCGCGTTCCAAAAAGCGACACATTATTTGCAACATTGACAAAAATTTAAATACGAATGACTTTTACAGTTTGAAACGCAAGCTTATCATATTACGACGGAATATCCGGTAACTACTGTACATTCATGCTGAAACAATGTAAGGATAATGAATGGGCATGCTATTGATTTTCCCGCGATCGCGTATTACGTTACCGACCTTTTTTTTTTTTTCTCTCGGCGGTGCATTTAAAATAATGCGAAGGTGGCGGGCGCCTCGCGAGAATCTTCGCAAAGGAAATACATGCCCCCAGTTGTGGATTAAGGAGCGCCTTAAAGTCCTTAACCGGGCGCGGCAAGTCGAGCTAATTATGGAGGCTTAAACGACGCCAAAGTTTTGGCGTTTCAAAACTACCGAGTATATTAAAGTAATTAGCCGTGCGACGTAGCCGACCCTTTATCATCCGGACGCCTCATCGTTTAAAGCTTTTCGGCAACACTCCGGGTTAAAACTAGCCGGAATCGCATTAACAGCCATTCCAATTGCGCTTCACTTTCGGCCAGTCATATTTCACCCCCACCCGCTATACTTCACCGGATAAATTTCCATTGATTCGCAATTGGCGTTTCATTAAAGAAAGATTCGCTTTCAATTTGTTTCGCCGTATAACTCGGCAATTTTCGTGGGTTAATGAATAAACATTATCGTTGTTTCCATCGTAAAGTTGTTTCCAATTTCATCCTCAACTTTGCGTCTTAAAAAAATTACAGATATTTCGTTGACGGGAGTAAGTTCGTTGTAAGAATAAATTTTTCGGGCAAACAAGTCTTGAGATTAAACTTGACTTTATTCGTTCTCTTTTGTGAAATTTTAAGAATTAATATTATATTGTTACGTTTCACTGTCAGCGATTGAATTAAATTTATGTATTATTTATTATATAAAAACTGTACATCGAGGGAAAAAATTGTTGAACAAATTTTGTTTTCTGTAATATGAGGACATAACGGACAAAGGTATAGAAAGTGCAATAAAAAATTATAAAACGTATTCATAAAAGACGTAAATATTATGACTTCCAGGTTTCTTTTGATTGTACTTTTTTGTAACATTGTCCATTATATCCTCAAATTACAAAGATTAGAATTTTTGAAATTCTTTTCTCTCAAGATAATGTAAAAAAATAATAGCAGATTTTGTTAACAAAAATGCTTTCTAATGATTTTAATAAATTGTACAGTAATATAAGTATAAAAATTGTTAAAAAATAGTATTATATATTTGTAATTTCTGTTACTTAACCGAACTAAATTTACAATGATCATATAAATTTCAAAAGTCACTAAAATATTTATTTTCCATTGCCATTTTAAAACAATGATTAAATATCCATATTTGCTAATGAGAGACAGTGTACATAACATTTTAAAATTAATTAATTTCATTATCCAAGGTAATTACCACGGTATTATCATATTACTTATCTTTATACGCTGTATGTACGTTTCTCATATTAGCGCAACTCTATTACATATTATCGCATGTTTAACATCGGTTGATCTGTTGAATTAATGCCTCTACAAAAGTGCCAACATTTAAACAATGTAGCGACACAATTAAGGAAAAATGAAGGGCATATTACTTTGAATTTATTACACTAAAACTTACGTTAAGATGAAAGATTTTTTTTTATTGTAAGAAGTGTTACCTCCGGGAAGTAAAGAAAAAAGCAAGAAACAGAAAAAAAAAGAATAAAGGCAGAATCCTTTTGTTTGCTAAACAAAAAATTGAGCGTTTATTTTTTAATAACTTTAATATCCTTGCGTGACGTGGCATCCCGTTTGCAGATTTAGGAGAATCTTACTTTAAATTTTATCCCGAATCGCATCAACATAAATCACGTTAATAATTGAATTTCGCAGTTCCCGCCTTTTTTTTCTTCCTTAATATTGCAAAAGAAATAAAATAAAGTCAAACGTACTTTTACTTTTACAAGGATATTGTGGTACCGACAACTATTTCTTTCGGGGCAATCATCCAACGAACAATATATGTCGATTTTTCGCCCGTTTGTTTGCACAGGATCAAGTAGCTTAGGGACATGATATCGTACTTTTAGTATTGAACCCTCTGGTCGTCATTTTTTTGCTGACTTTTTCCTTTTTTTTTCCTATTTTTTTCTGTTTGTTTCTTTTTTCTTCTTCTGTTCACACCTTTAATAATATTTTTTGGAGTATTTGAAAGATTTGTTAAAAATTTATATTAAAATGAAGTACATTTAATATGAATTCAACTTTTATCTTACACCAATTTATTGCAGTTTAAATGTTAAATATACGACAATAATTTTGAACAAACAATTCTTTATCGAGCTGATTTATGGATATTTTCATATATACAATGGAAAAAATAATACACTTACTATAAGAGGACAGTCATCTTATGTAATTATGCTTAATTTAAAACTATTTATCATATCGTCAACACGATTTCCTTTAAGCATAATAATATTCTTATAATAACCGGATTCATTTTTGTCAAAATACCAAGTGGAAAATTCACTTATTATTAGAATAATCCAGTTAAAATAAATAGACATTTTTTTCAATGTATAATTATCTCGGAATAATAGGAAAAGTGTAAAGTAGTTCGATAAGGAGTGCTAAACAGCAATGGGAGCAATTGTAAAAATGATTCGAGTACAATTGGGGGGGGGGGGATACAAGGTAATATCGATTACCGAATTCACTCGGCTGCGATATCATTGTTTAAATTTACCGTTGCTCCGCGGCGAACGGGTTAAATTGTCGACGGCGATAGCGCCGAGCGGAGATGGTAGCGGGCTTTGAAAAGTCACATCGAAAGGCACGAAGAAAGCGGCGCGTATTTACTTTCGCCGGGGTATGGGGTCGCGGCGAAATCAATGCGCCCCGCAAGACATTCAAAGAGCATTGTCATTTCGGCGGCAAGTCGAAACTCGTAATTCTCATTAACGCAACGGCAATGTCCTTAAGTGATTAAGGATTTTGGCGGGAGGCCTTTGAGACGTCCCTCTCCCCCACGAAGCGAGCTTTGATCGAACTTTACGGTGGCCGCACCCGTCAGACCTCCGATAATCGGCGCCTTTGAGCGCCCGGCGAAGTCCGATTCGAAGTCGCGCCCAACTGCGAGCATTCTTGATTCAAAATACAATATATAGGAGAAGCCCGGAAATGTGTTTACTTGGGTTTACGGGCGATTACCGCGGCGACGCGTCTTTCATTCTCACTTTCCCGCAGATTGGAATTCCGCCCTCTTTATCATCTTGAACGGAACAAAGGAGGCGCATTTGGACATGCTCGACGGCGGAATCATTCAGCGGCTGCTCGAGGAAAAATGGAAAACTTTTGCTCGCGTAAGTCCAATCATTTTGCGCCAACGGTGTCGATCTTTTTCCTTCCCACTCTCTTTTTTCCTCTCTTCTTTCCTTTTTTTCCTGACTCCCTTTTTTTTTTTTTTTTGTTTCGTCTTTAATTTTATGGCAATTCCGTTGGAAAGGATGGAGAAAATGCAACTCATAAGTTATGAAATGCATTTGCATAATCTCTTGTTTATGTTAAGTTGAATGAAACGGCGGAATTCGCGGAAAAGTTACTTGATAAATTACACGGACGATGTGTTTTGAATGGGCTTTCTTTCTTTCCCTTTTTTTTTTCCTTTTTCTGGATAATCCTGTTGAACTTGATGCACACGGTGAAAACGCTAAAACAAATTTCATGCTTGCGAATGTGCAAGACAACTTTGATAAGTGTTTGCGATAATTTAAATTAAAGTTTTTCCGCGTTAAAAATTTGCTTTAATTGTAATTAAACGGAATCGGGCGTATTAACATTTTCGGAACATTAAGAGTCGAGCTTAATTATAATTTAAGCTCCTGTCCGATAATTCGTGGAAATTGATGGGGAGGGCAGTTGGTAGTAAATTCAATTTTATCGGTATTGTTGTTAATTTTAAATATATACTAATATTTAGAATACTAATGAAAAAAAAATTAAAATTAGGGGGAAGCAATTTTTAGAATGGCAAATTCCAAAGAATTGTTGATTAAATCCTAAAATGTCGTTCGTTCGAGTAAAAATTCATTATTTTTCTTCCTAATACTTTCCTTCGCTCAACAGTGGTAAAGTTTCTAACTATGCAATAGTTGAAACAACTACGAACTGCCATTCGCCATACAGAACTCCGTACTAAAGAGCAATTAACTGAAGTTTAGTGGATTCAACCATCATATTTTTTCAAAGCGGAAATGGTTAACAAGTATTCAATTTTGTTAATGTAATTTTTTTTATTGTTGTAAACCAAAGGGATAGATTAAAATTCAACCGGTATTTTAAATTAAATAAGAAGAGATATAATATTTATGTTAAATATTTTTAGATAGATTTATACTGCACGTACAAGGGAAAGTACTATTTCACATCTGTATTTAGCGGGAAGAAAACCAATTTCAAACTGGTATAGAAACTGTACTTTTCTTCCTATTACATTGTAAAAAAGGGAGAGGGTTGATTCTACAAAGTCTGAGTTGTTAAAAGTTGCTAAAAGTAATTTTCAGTTGCTTTATACCGATTACGAAAAACTATTTTGTTTTTTCAGTATACATATGTATATCTTTACTTTTCTTCCCTAGAAAAAAAAATTCACTAATCTATAATTGAGACAAAAAGCAGTATTTTCTTTATAATTTAAAAAGAAAACACTGTCATGTCAATTATATTTAATGTCGTACTGACTGATAAGTACACACATTTATTTCTACTTACTTTCACCGGGCTTACATTAAAAGTAATGCACAATCAGCGAGCAATTTTATTCCCGGCAAATGATTCCTTCCTTAAAGTACATTTTAATTCGGTCGGAAAATAAACTGCCGGGAAATATTAATAAAATAAACGAACGAATAAAGAAGGAGCGCAATGATAAATGTATCAGATTTGTTATTGCGTTGTCGCAAGTATTCAACGTAGCATTGGAATGTTTAATACATCTGTCGGAGCGGTACGAATGCGAGCACAATGCTCTTAACTGTTAAATCAAAATCTTATGCCGCTGGTTTTGCGCAACATAATTCCGCGTGTTCGAACAATCGTGATTGTTAGCAATTCGTAAAAGATACAGTTTGTGTAAAACTGTAGACAGAAAATGAAGTTTATTCGAATGGACGCGAAATGTAGTCGGTTGAAATTTGAGAGAAATACAATCAAGTTAGTTTACACAAAACGCAATTAACTTGGATTTGCGCAAAATGTTCAAAGCTTTATAAAGCTGCATCGAATACAGTTGATGTGTAATTTAACAATGCATGAAATGCGTTTGAGTGAAATTCATCTCGTGCATAAATACATTTCGTAGAAAAATGCACGACTGTAAGCGAGTGCGTCTTGCGATTCTCGTTTACGAATTTTCGCGCAGTTTCCAGGT
This sequence comes from Leptoteleia sp. ZL-2020, assembly GCA_022817305.1. NCBI lineage: Eukaryota > Metazoa > Arthropoda > Insecta > Hymenoptera > Scelionidae > Leptoteleia > Leptoteleia sp. ZL-2020. Next base: position 25,801 of record JABFPN010000976.1, read on the forward strand.
TAATCTCTCGTTGTAATTTAAAGGCAATAGAAGATGATGCCCTTTCCTTGATGGATAAAAAGTAACGAGCCCAATTTTATCAGCAGTTGCGAAAATAATTTCCGTCAGTGGTATTTTTTATTTTTTACTAATTGAGGTAAGAATGAATATAAAATTGTGCAAAATCACTAAATGTTGTTTTAATATTAGCTGAATGACACAAATCATGCAAGGAATATAAAAATTGTACACGAAATCTTGCACTTTTGACCTTGTTAATTTCAACGCAAATCCGGGTATCAGCAAATATTTCGCTTTTACTGTACAAATCACAAACATTTTTGTTTCGCATTAAGATTAACTTGAAATTTCAATTGCTTTTTCGTTAAATGAAATTGGATATAATGCAATTTAGTTTTAATTTAATTTCTGGTAAAATTCAATTAAATTCAATTTATTCTGATTCGATGAAATGCATTTTATTACGAAAAAATTGCACCATTTATATTGCAAAGAGTAATTTAATGAAAAGGGCTGTTAATCATGCAGCCATTCTTTATTGCAATTATAATGACATTTTTTTTTCCTGCCCATTTCAAGTAAACAGTCTGTCACATTGCGCTCGTTTAAATGATTCATCGACAATTTACGTCGGGTCTAACGCTGATGGGAATAATTTTCAACTGTTAACCCTAAAGGAAATTGCCAGAGTAGATCTATTGGTTTGACTCTGGCCCAGTACTGTTAGCTAGAGTCTAGTAAGCAAATACTGGTTCGAACTTGGTTATCAATAAAAAAAGAACGTAATCAGATGTAAGATATGTCAAGCATTATAGGGATGCCAAGGTTCATCCAGACTTGTGCCAGTACTGGTGAAAAAAACTTGTTCTATGCAAGACGATTGGATGAATCCTATTACTGGCACGATTCTGTCACTGTACTGGGAAACAACCAGTTACCAGTACTCTTAACTCTGGCAACAGTCTTATATCAATTTTTTGCCTGTAGAACATTCCCTACTGGAAATCTATGACTTTTCAACATTTTTACTACTTTTCCTTTCTTATTTATTTTTTCTTCCTTTTTTTGTTGAATTCTCAGTCCGTGTAATACAGGTATTTTCCGCAATTCGCGCAAAACAGCCGTGCAAAAATAAATAACGTGATTTTGTATGACAAAGTTACAGTTCATGAAGCGACTGATCGTTTTGGTATTTCATTTGACTTCCTTGTCTCTGGCTGTTTATTTGCGACCAACAGAAACTGATGCGGAACTTATGAAGTGGCCCGAAGAAATAACTGACGTAGGAAGAACCATCGCCGAGTGTACTACGGTTGTTGGAGTTTTAAGTTACATTCTGGTTCAACTTGGCGGCGAAATCGTCAACATCGGAATTCCCTCATTCCTTAAACAGTTGGTACGTTCTCGCGTTGTTTCTTTTTGCCACTCATCACTTTAGCAATCCCGACAAACGTTCGGCAAAAAGTTCATCTAAAACTTAATGAAATACACTTATCCGTATCAGGGATGCAATTTTCAATTCCCGCAAATGGTCGATATCGACTTTTTTTATCTTTTCACCGAAAAAAAAACAAGATAAATAAATAAATAAAATAAATTCCATCAAAATTGAAACGTTGCTTCAGAAATTGAAAATAATCGACCGGAATGTTTTTCCCCTCTCCTCTTCCTTGATTCAATTTTAGGTGACATTTAGTGTACCGTCGGTTGTTTTTAACTTTAGAATGAATTACCGTCATTGTAAGTTTTAGTATTACGAAACGCGAGCTATAAAGTCGTATTAGTCTTTGTCATTGTATTTGGCGTTTGTATAAGCTTCAGTCAGCACAAGTATTTGTAATGAAATAAACAAACGTAAACTTTGTATTGATTAAACATCAAGCTTTGATTGCTTTAAGAAAAATGTGCGATGCAATCTCAAAGTCCGCTTAAATTAATTGTTTGATATTGAGTTAGGATTAATTATTTATCGGATCAAAGTAATTTAATTTAATTTAATTTACTTGAATGTTGTACATATTTGATGAAATTAGCGCCGTAAAAGTGATACGAAAATGATTGCCAATTCAACGTTTGTTCTGAAAGATATTTTATTTCACTTGATTGTGCCATTTGGCCAAGAATATATTACTTTTATTTAATCGAGTATTTTATTACTATATCTCGTAAAACTAAATGCTTAATACTATCCCTTTGTATTTCTAATTATTTTCATCTAAATGATGTATTAAATATATGGATAAACAATTTGTTTTAATTACTTGCATGTCAGTCAATTCGTATGTTATGTAAGTCTTAATCAATTTTATTAAATTATTTATACATTTCAATTATTTGCCTTAATTAGATTCGTGTTCGAAATAAAACTTGAATACTCGAGACTTGACGAATCATTTAAAATGTGACAAATATAAAGTATTATACAATTCAGTCTCCGGGGATCATCGTTATAATGATTTAAACGGAGATTATAAGTGTAAATCCTTTATCTTAAGAATTACTATCATAATAAGTAATAATAAAAACATAAAGTTGAATCCTCTCGCGAAATCCTGACTTACGTTATGACGTTACGTTAAATATATATCTTCATGAATCACTTGATTTTATTTTATATACTCCATAAAAAAAGAGTCCACGTTATATATAATAAAAGCCCCCTCCCCCAACTTTTATTTCCCAATTTTATTTGCGTACAATATAATATTATCCGGATTATATTTACGAAATTTACGCGATTGCAATCTAAATGACCGGCTTCGTATCATTTTTCGTCGAAACTTTTTTGCATCTTTCGAAAAAATTGCCACGCCATTAAAAACAGTTTGAATTATGATTCGAGGGAGTGTACGAGCTAACATTTACATTGTTCTTTTTAATTTTAGACCCACGAGCCCGCAAAATTAATTTTTGTGATCAGTAATTTATTAATACTAGCCTGCATACCGTGTCGCCTGATTGGAGATCGACACCTCGAGGATGCCATATTAGTAGTTGCGGTACCTGCCTCCTGGTTTTTTCTAATGTTTTTTGCTGGGTAAGTTGTTTTAATTGTTATTCTCTTCATTAAACAACATTGATACACTTATAATATTTAACTTCAACATTTTACCATAAAAGGAATTTAATTTCAGATTTATATCCCATATATTTTGTCCTTTTTTTAATTCGTTAAAAGTACAAGATCTTAGTAATTTTTAATTACAACCTTTACTCTTCGTGTAATTTTTTTAGTGAAACTTATTAACCACATTTTTCAAGGCAACATTTTTTTTGTTCATTAAAAAATAATAAACGAACGATTTGAAATAATGTACAATTTTATGGCACACACTGAGAAAAATAAAACCGATATGTTTAGTTTTAACGTGCGCCAAGGATAGTTTACCGTGCAAAGTACAAAAGGTATTGGAAAAAACAGTAAAATTTGACACGATACGTTAATCCAACCGAGAGCTCTATTTTACTGTTTTTCAGAGTGCTTTTCCTTTCCGAATACTGTCCTTAATTTACTTTTAAAAATAGTAATCATAACTACCTTTTCATTTCCTGCAATACACCGTGCATTTACATATTTCTCGCAAATACTAAGGATCAAGTTATATCAACATAAAAGAGTAAGAGGAAAAAGATAAAAAGAAAAAAAAAGAGAGAAAGAGATTTACTTTGCCTAAAACAGAGAGTGATACTTTTTGGCACTCGGTGGCGAGAAGCTGAAATTTACGAATCAAAAAGGCCGTACGATTAGGTCGGTAAAAAAAAAATATTGCACATTAGCCGAACGGATGGTGTATCTTGCGTTTGGCAACTTTTTGAGGCGCGTTCGTCACGGCACATATGAGGCAGATAAAAGGGTCGTTCGCGGGAGCATTGCGCGACGGTCCCTTGACTTTTAACGACGCCGTCGCCATGGCAGCGGCAGATTTCACGCGGAGCTTCATCGCCGGGCGCGGGCGCTCAAGGACTAAGCCGCCGCACTAAGAACAAAGGGGATAATGCGTTGTATAAAATGAAAATTAAATAGTCGCAGGAAATGGCTCGATTCTTTGACGGACAGTGCTTTTACTTGTATAAATAACCTTTTTCAAGATGCTTTTGTCCGATCTTCTTCGCTTTGAATCATTTCAAGCGATGTACACCCATTTTTAACATTGTTAGTTTAACTCGGACTTTTCAGGAGGTTGCTTCAAAAAATGGCCACAATTAAGTAATTTTCGAGCCTTTAACAAAACGCAGTTTTACAATCGCGACGTTATAAAATAATAATAAAAAAAAAACAGCACGAGTGCTCTAACTCTTTTCAAAAATTTGAATTTGTTTTATAAACAATCTTACAATTTATAATTTCATTATCATTTATTAATCGTACATATGTTTACAAAGTGTATTATGCAGTATGCAAAATATAGGCCACTCTTCGTTTGTTTCGTACAATATTTTAATTTCCATAAATACGATACAAATGAAATATTTGGAACTTTTTTTTTTATTGTCAATTACACTGAATTTCATTTACGAAAAATTTAATAATAAATTGGAGTATTATTTAAAAAGTTAATGCAATGTCTTAATTTAATTAAGCTTACAGCTTTTTTACTTTTATACGAACTGCAAAAATATTCAGATTTTATTATTTCAAAAATATCATGTGTCTTTATAAAGTCGGAAACAGAATGTCAATATTAATTAAAACTTGTAATGCTCTGTTTCGGTCCTTTTCTTAAGCTTTCATATTTTTACTTTTATTTCTTTGCGCTTTACCGAACTGCGAGTGATTTCTTTCGTGCTCGCGCGTCGAGTTGAAAACCGCTTTCGCATTGTCAACAACTCGCATTATGAATTTAGTGTCATAACATGGCATGACAAATTGCAACAAAAAGTTTGTTGTTTTTTTTTTTTGCCACAGCGAACATTCGATTAAATTTGTTCCTATCATTTTCATACATTTAAATGTTTCTAATACTTTCATTGATTTCTTATATTAAGGAATTAGTTTTTACGAAAAATGATTAAGCTGAAATATGAATGCCAATAAAAAATTCTCCTCTTGGACAATACAAGTGTTCTCATAATATAACAAATAAACTGAAGAAAGCAAAAATTGAACTGAGTTTTTATTGTTATTATTGACCTGAATATTTATTATTTATTTTAAATTCATGAACATCCGTTAATTTATTTCTTTTTCTCATCGAAAACCTGAAGAATCGATGAAATTTAACCTCAATATCATATTAAGAAAAATTATATAATAAAATGTACTATATTATTAATAACACACTGCGATAAAAAGCTGCCTAATAAAGTCTGAAATTCAGACTACGTTATGTAGATCAAACTAAATCTGTCAATTTTTCTATTACAACATAACTTAACTTTCGATGTTTTTAATATAACATCCGATATTCAGACTCAAAGTAGTCTTAATTTCAGACTTCTTTTTTCCTAGTGCAAGTGTACACTTATGATAGAATTTATCAATCAATATAATTAAAATTATCATATATGTAATATAATTTATTCTATTAGTTGATAAATTCCATCATAAGTGCACATCCGTCTGCAAGTTGCTATATAATTTTTCTCATTGCACATAATAATAGAGGCATTTTTGCAGAAATTCATAAATACATCCGGAATTCACTAGAAATCTAATAATTGGCAGATAAAAATTCCTGCTTCTCGGTACGCAATTTTATGATTAAATCTAAGCCCGACTATCGCTTGTCAGATTTAATAGATATTATATTGCAACTGGAATATTTCTCGTTAAAGTGTTACGTCGGTTAAAACTTTTGAAAATCTTGATACTGCATTTGTATGAATCATAAAGTGGAGATCAGGACGGCTAACATCTTGAAAGGAACGTATTATTCCGAAAGCGAACGCGGATAATAAATTGCATATTCTTTTTCGCCGAAGTGACAATTAAGATTTCCCGCGAAACGCGGCGTCACGGTGCCATTCAATGATATCATTATTTGCCGGCAACACGCTTCATTAGCGCATCAATCACGCGCCACGAAAGAATCACTTTCAACGCTGCCATTAATGTCGGCAATGACATTTCAACGAGTCGACTTACCGCGAGCCTCATGAAAGTTTGCGGACGTGTTTATATCTCGTTTGCGACGATAAACCTGCGTGCCTCGCGCCCCCTATGTATATGACACAAAACGTTTTCGTAAGGTCGGATCGAAAGAGCTATATAGCGCCGCTGTTCTTCGAGGTACGTCCTCTCGCGACTAAAAGTAGATTCTTACAAAATGCCATGTACGTGACAAACGTGTCTGATATACTGATGCTTCCCCCGGTCTACTCGGACTTAATAGTTATAAATTCAGTTATTTTTTTATCAATTATGATAATTATCAATTATTTCAATTAATTTTCAGCCAATCGATAAATGAAAGTGTGAAAAGTGCAATATTATATTGATTTGATAATTTGAAACTTAATATTTTTATTTGATATTTATTTGAATAAATATTTAAAATGAAATTAAAAAAATTTATTTGAAAATTAATATTTATAATTGGTTATAGGTGTAAACTGTTCTCTCTCGTGTAATGATAATGATATTTTTATAACTTATTATTATATTATTTATTTGTACTATAAATTCATTCAAATTTATAATTTATACTTATAGTAGAGCCATAGGAAAAAAATAAATATATTCTTGTATTTTTAACTCGAACATCAAAAGCTACAAAACTTTAATACAATCTTCCAATATATTCTATAAATTGACTTCGCGCGAAAACATTGAAATTACGTTTGTGCCACAATAAAAAACGTGCCGCCATCTGGCAGAGATCATTTTTGAGAGTTAGACTATCGATACTGAAGAGACACTGCATTGAACGCACGCGTAATGATTTGGCGTTATATTTTTGTGAAAGTGCAATGTCCCTGTCCTCGACAACGACTCCGCGCAACAAATTCTCGATAATACACATCTTGTCACTAGATACGTATACTCGAAGTCGAAAGTGCGCTTGAAAATATGATATTAAACATCCCATTAAACGCAGGTGTTGCTGTAAGGGACGCTTAAACAATATTTGGATTGAAGCAAGTCGTAATCGTTGTTTTATTTTTCCTAGTATTTTTGTTCTGCAACATTATCGTTAAAGAAATGCGAAGGAGCACTCGTACTTTCAAAAAAGCATATGAAGAACAAATACCGAGAGCCAGATGCTCGTAAAACTCCACTTTCATTGCCCGATCAGATGCAGCCCTTGCCACTGTATACTTTTTCACGTTTTATATGAGCGAATGGCGAAAAACGCATGTTCTTAAATAGAATACTGCTAATTCAACACATTTTTTCGAGTTATCATCGATAAATTATATGGCGGTAATAAAATATTGATTTTAAGGGGACGATAAACGGTGTAAATAATGTTAATGTCACAATTAAATTCTTATGAATGCACTTCTCCAGTACATTCAGAGAAATTTATTAGTAATTGTCCTACTGTACTTTGTAACTCAGGGATACGCGTGCATTTATCATATTTTAAAGAAATATTAAAAAAAAACATTATTATTGAGGAATTGAACTCGTTACTTAACAGTCAGCACTTTACCACTGTTCTACGCCGTTGTTTAGAAATATAGACATTTTATTTATCTTTTTATATCTTTTTTAAATGCACGCATATCACCGAACATTTTATTAACATTGGTGTTAACTTTTGTTTTTGGTCGATTTGGATAAACACGAGACTTAATTATTTTTTTAACTAATTAAAATAAAACAAAAAAAACCTTAAATATTTAAGAAAGCCTTGCTTTCGCGTATACTCTTGAATTTAACAAAAAAAAAAGACTATTGAATAAAGCGATTAATTTTATAATTACAAGTACGAAATTTATAACGAATCAAGAATTTAAAAACTTATGCTTCCCTGAACTTTTTCTCTTCCACACAGTTACTTTAAGAGTTTCCAAGTTTTCGTTTTTATTCCCAAGTGAAGTGGCATTAAAAAGCGATTATCAATGAATTAAGAATAATGCTTCTTTTGATTAAATACCAAGATTTTACAGGGCTTGCGCGCACTATTACACTTTAGTATTAAAACAGTTTCGCGTAGATTGCCGCGCGAGAGATTCTTGAGCAATAAGAAAAGTTTACAAGTATCACATGAGAGTGGAGCATGATTCCCGTCTCTGGCAATCAGTTGAGTTAACAGGTATGTTTGAAATTGTTTATAAATTTTAAACATTGTTACTCCAACTATGTGTAACTAGAAAATTAATTCAACAAGTAGGAATTTGCTTAATTTTACTTCATTAAACACATGCAAAGTGTTTCGTTTTTGTATTATTAACTTAATACACTTTTAATGCGTGCGCCCAGAAAGATAATTTATTTGCAGGGGAATTAAATAAATGCTTACACCGAGAAAAATAAAATAGTAACAGCTACTATTCTTTCTGGATTTCTGAGATTATGCTTCAATGTTAAGAATGTTAAGAACATTAAATCACAGTTCACTTTTTCTAGCCTTACACTGAAAGAAAAATTTCTATAAAAATAGTAATCTTTTTTTTATAATTTGAGGACATAATGGACAAAGCCAAAAAAGTACAATAAAAAATTATAAAATATATTCATAAAAGATGTAAATATTATGATTATGCAATATGTAATGCAATTTTTGATTGTACTTTTTGTAACATTGTCCATAGTAACCTTAAATTACAACGAAAAATTTCAATTTTTTTAAATTCTTTCTCTCTGTGTAATTATCAACATTGTACTAACTCTTGTGACATTGCCGAGCATTATTTTATACAGGAACACATAGAGTCCAGAATTACTACATAATTTTTCTCAGTGTAGCCGTGAAAAGTAAATTATATTCATTTAGTTTTCGTTATTTGACGCAAATAGATGTCTTTGTTCCCAGGTTTTAATAAAATTATAATAATTAAAATAATTCTGAAGAGAGAGTTAGCTTTGACACGTTGAAATAAGTAAATATACTAAACAAATATATTCCGGACTAATGAATTATTTTATATTTTACGGATTAATCTATATTGAATATTATTAAACTTTTATTTATTTGCTTTGACTAATATTTTCGTAAATTATATATATACCCGCGTGGAAAAAACATTGTGGCAGAGTCTATGGCAGCACTGTGGCTAAGACTGTGGCATGCGGGAGCCCACAGTCTTGGCCACAATAAGCCACACATGTTGCCGCAATGGATCGA
>JABFPN010000977.1:0-35017 GCA_022817305.1 Leptoteleia sp. ZL-2020
CGGGTCGTGCCTTCCAACTGAAAGACATCACATTGTTATTGTTTCCTTTGTTCTATTTGTCAAGTGGAATCTGTTTCGATGTTACGCTACCCCCTTTATTTTTCTTTTCTTTACAGTTTCGATATTTCTTACAAGTACATCTTAATTTCATACGATTTTGAGTTAACAATCGGAGATAAAAAGTAAATGAATAACATTAAAAAAAGAAATGGTACGAAAAAGAAAAAAAAAAAAGAAATCGTTACAGGAAAAGTGATTGATTTTAAAGTTTAAAGTGTATTAAGTTTTACGCAAGTCCGTGATTGCTATTCAAACATACTTTTTACTTATTGCCTATTGCAACGAATCGTTTTGTTTATGCTCATTACGATACTCCCAGCATATTTACAATTATTTAAATAGAAGGAGGAGCACAGTTGTATATAGAATATGAATTATTTTGACAGCGATTCTCGAAGCATAATTCTTGCATGTTGTTGATTATCTTGTGTTTAATATATCTGCGTTATTTTCTTCATAATGCCTACGATATTAGATCAAGTTTGGTTTGTTACAATGACAATATGCATTTGACGAAATGTTTTATACTGAATTTTGTTGAATCAAAATGTTTGATGTATGCATACGATAATTTATTTTGATGTTACTCGATGCTAACTTGTATTTCTTTCTTTTTCTTCGTTATTGTCTGAACATTTATTACCCTTTCCCATTCTTTTACGGGACATTCTTTTATATATATATATTAGGCAGAGATATAACGAGTTTCATGGAAATTTTGTTTGACCTACAGTATGTATGTACCAGTTATATGTCGCATATTTTGATTTTTATATGGATGATCATTATAATGTAAAAGAAAGTACAGCATAAAAAATCACCGTTGTCAGAGTCCCAAAATAATGCGGTTAAAAAGAAATTCAATGTTCCATAACTGTAATCTGGAGAACGTTTTGACCAGTCTGCTACGTTGCATTCAAGTAATGTCTTCTTGAGTCGTAACTTTTGACGATAACGATTCGATTTAATTATATTAATATCCTTTTATTACGACTAATACTTTAGTTTAATAAACGACGATATTCACGGGAATCATTTTCATTGCCATATTAAAACGTTAACTATTATATTCAACTGAAGCGTTTTCTGCGAATATTAACGACTTCAATCGTTGCAATATTAAAATGAAGTCCATTTGATTTTTCAAAGTAAAAAGTATGTTACGAATTTACGCAACATTCAATTCTCCGTTCATTAATTAAGTCTAAATCTAAATTAAAGTAATTTTAATGATTGAACCGGTTGAATATATTTTTATAATTGTTCTATTTTTATGAAAATATAGGTCAATTTATTTTTATTATTTCGCGTTATTTTAATTTGTTATTGTAATGAGATAAACATTTATATAAAGTACGTATCAAATTTAATAATAGTACCATATAGAAATAGGAAAAGAAGATTTATTTGATATGTGTGAAATTTTATATGTAACTTACATTGGACGTACACATATATACACACACATATATTCAGTAAAACTGTTATTTGCGGATTTTTAAAATCAATCTACTGTAATAAAATCATTTCGATCAAATGACAAACTGTAGAATCGAATGCAAGAGTCAAGTTTTGAATTTGTTTGAGAGTAATGTTGCAATCAGATGAATCGACGAAATAGCGTGGCAGTGTCGAATTGTTTAAAACTGAAATGATATCAACGTGGAAGAAGAAAATTGCTACGCTATTTTCTATGATTTATAAAATTGAAATAGAAGTCTCGGATCTCGAGCCTGGAAGGACACGAGTGACAAGATGGAAATAATCTCATTGGAAAGAACGTTTGTCGTTTTGCATACTGCAAAATGTTAATTAGTTACCTCTGAGCGTGCAAGCACCGCCAACAATAAATTCTTAATACGTATACCATCGTGTTAACGCCACGGAAATAAATCGATACAGTTACGCGATTAATCAGACGAAGGATTGTTGCGTCGTTTAATGAAACGAAGAATTTTCGTCGTCATGGTATACGTATGTCGCTGATTAATATTGTTACCCTTTCTAATCGATTGTAGCAAATTAAGCACAAATATTATAAATGATCATTGATCGGCGCAGAAATACCCATGGGGAAATTCGGTTCACCGTAAATCAAACGGATCGACATTTTTACATGAGTATTTGAAAATAATGAATTTTACATAAGTCTCATTACACTTGTAGATTGCGCGAAATTTATCGGCCCATCGATACGAGGAAATGTTTCAAATGTCCTGCATATAAATGGAATGCTCGGGTATTAAAAAAGTTACCGATCGTATTTTGTAAATATGATGTAATGTGTTCCTTACTGGGGCGGCTCGAGCGGTCCAAGTGATGTGTTGACGAATATTTGTCAGCTTACAAAGATAAATAATGAAATATATTTGTCTACCGGGAAATATATACATTTATACATTGCATAGTAAACTTCACATTTTCTTCAAGATAATCTTCTACGGCGCAAGTAAAAAGTTTTATATATACAAGGGATTTACTTTAACCATGCGAAAGAGTTTTCTTACATTTTTATTATTTTATAATATGAATTTTTAATAGACTAAGACGGCGTAAAAAATAAATTTATTTCCCACGAAACATCGTTGTAAATAAACGTTAAATGTTAGATTGAGTATTAGAAGGGATTCCAGTGTAGTCATTTTTCCAGTTATAACACAATGCAATATTCGCCATATTTGGACGGCTTCAATATGCGTGAACGATTTTGAAATTAAAAATCTGAAATAAAAAAAAAGATTCGCGGACAATTACGTGAAATGCCGACAGCAATATAACATTTTTTCCAAATGTGCGAAACATTCAACTGCTTGGAAATAGAACTCTAAAGCCGAACCAAAACTGATAGTCTTGAAGCAAAGGTTGTGTAAAATTAAAGTCGAAAAATGAAATGAAAGAAAAGAAAAAGAAGAGAGAAAAATAGTAGCTGGTTCTCTGTAGGAGCCACGATAAAACTACAATAATGATTGGTCACGATGGCGTTAACGCGCAGCCTGTAAAATCGCATAATTTATTAAGGTGGTAAATACGCTGCTCTTAATAAGTTTAACTGTAAACGGCCTCGACTCTCCGTCGTTTTTCCGCGTACGCGAAAACTCCGCTGTCTCGTGATACGAACGAAGGACAGAGACGGCGACGAGTCCGAGGTGAAAAGGGAGGAAGAAGAAGTGGGGACCGGAGCGGTTGGTTTGAAAACGAGAATGAAAGAGCGAGCGAGACGGGGAGGGTGCGAGCGTGAGAGAGGGTGGCACTGGGGTGTCGTAGTGGGGTGGGGTAGTGGATGCTGTTGGCAGCAGCATTTATTGATCGCTCGGAGCAACCCTGGCAGCCGGCAGCCAGTGGCAACCGGTAGCTGGCTCTCCCGTTGCCACCCCCTGGAAACCGGCGTCCATGATAAACCACCACCCCCACCTCCACCTCCACTTCCACTTCCACCACCACCACTATCATCATCTCTCCGACTCTGTTTCCCTTCTCTTGTTCTCGTCGCAACCTTCGACCCGTCCCCCCTTCCCCCCCGCCCCTCTTTGCATTTTCAAAGCCTAGCTCTTTAGCGCGCCCCCCCCCTCCCCTGACATCACTCGTTCTCCGGAACCCTTGCTCGTGCTCCGTGCCCCGATCCTCCTGCCTTCCCACCTCGTTCCCTCCAATCGTATTAATTACGACGGTTCGTGCCTCTTAACTCCCTATACGTTACGTGGCCGCTAAAACATCGGCGTTCCTCTGTTGGTCCGAAGCCGTTCCACCCCCGTATGCCCGTGCATGAGAATTTGCTTGATTCCCTATCTTGGCCTTCCGCGCCCCTCCAACTCAATATCTCCGCGCGAACGGCTCCAGTTTCATTAAGACGGACAGTTTGCGTTCGATTGACTTTCCAAGTCAGCCACGTGGATTGCAAGCCTAATGGACGTATTATGATTTGTATTTGGCGATAAAGGCAGTTTATGGATGGTTTTGCAAATTTCCAAGTCCCCAACCTTCTACGAAAGTTTCATGCCAACTTTCTCGCGTTGTCGATTGTTTGCGCGCACAAGTTTGGATGATTAGAGGAAACCTGGTATTCGAGCTACCAGCATGTTTAGATGAACGGTTATGAAGCTGCCGTAATGATTAACGGGGTACTTGCTCGTTCTTCGCTTTCGGAGGTTTCTTGCCTTCTGCTTTGCTTTCAACGATCGACAGTCGTCGAATCATTTGTAAGGTATCAATTCGGACAGTATACCATTGGCGAATTTTTTTATTACTACTTTTTAGTGGAATACGTCGAGGGGGGGAGTGTTTCGATCAATTCTGTTCTTTGTCACAGAGGGGAATTTGATTGATATTAAATAAAGAGCGACGATTTTACAGAAATGTGATGATTTTGCCAAATTAATGTTACTAATGAAAATGACTTGGGAAATTGGCGTGACATATGAATAAAACTAACGGAACATACCATTCAGTAATATATCTGTTTGAGCAATTGTAGTAAGAAATACTGAAAGTTTTGGTTCGGCTGAGTTGCGAAAGTTCTGTTTCGGAGCTCTGTGGAAACAATGATCCTCTTTATCTGAAAGAAAATGTGCAAGTTGAAAAGTTGGAAAACTCCGCCGGTAATTCACTAGCTATTTAAAGGAGCGAGGAATTATTCCGTGGCGCTTTTTCGTCGTTGAAAATTCCCCACGATTTATGTAATGCGATTTAAACGAACAGCTCCAAAGACGTGTACATTAAAACGCGAGGACGCGTTTAAATTCAATTCGCACAAAGATATCCCGTTTCTCAGGTGCCACGAGTTACGATAAACCGTTCCGTTATTTGATTGTTACTTTCAGCTTGTGTTTCGGATCAAAAGTAATGCCTAATACTATTCACGAGCGTTCAATTTCAACTTGATACAATTTGAATTTAAATAAAAAAATAAAAATGGAACTGAAGAATAAAACGGTTTTAAATTGAAGTGTATAAATAAACAATGAATTCTTGAAAATTAATGGGATTCGCGTAATAATCTTTAAGTTAAAATATATATGTTGGATCTTCGTTAGGAATTCAGTTCGGAAACCAGCTGTTTTATTTTTGGATCAGAATAACCAGTTGGTATATCGCTAGATTTTAGCTAGATATTATTTGCAGGGCAGACTTTTAATGTTTGCCATAAAGAAGCATTTCTTCGTACGCGGCAGTGATGGGTGAAAGAGAGCGAGCAGGGCAATAAGACTTATGGGAAGGTCATGTTTGGGCTCGATATACTGAATTTTTGTGACAGGGTACAGATTACCGGCGATGCCTTGGAGCTGGCTGGGCGCTGCCGCGCCATCGGCGGCCGCAGCCGCGGCGGTCGCAGCGGCCGCAGTGACGCCTTCGCCCGCAACTGCACCCCTCGTGCTCACTCCAAGGGCAGCGGCGAGACGAAGGTATTTTCACCACTTTACCTCTACACCGTCGAATCTTTTCGCTGCATTTTGCATTTACCCTTATCTATCTCCAACCACACCTACCACCTTCCCTCTGCCCCCTGTCTCTTATATGTGTGGGTGTGAGTGTTTTGTACACTTCGTTTATTTTTCCTTCTTTTTTAAGCTCCGAGCCTCGCGCGAATTGTTTTTGCCACTCGACAGTCTGGAAAAGCAAAGTCAAGATTCTTACGAATGTAAGAATCTTATAAAAAAGTCTCGCAGATGGTACTAAAAAAAAGAAGGAAAAATAAACAGGAAGAGAAGTGTAGTCTACTGTCTTCGTTCCACGATTGTAAGTTTCGCGATTTCGCGGAACACTGTTGAGGTCGCGTTTGTTAAAACGTGAAACATTTCTCGGTTCGGCAGCGCAAACAAACGGCCGACGAGTGTTATTGGGAAAACTCCACTTTTGTACCGACGCGCCGCCTTAGACAAAAGGCGGCGCCGTCGAGCCTCCGTTTATCTCAACAACTGGTTGAGTTTTTTCCATGACACCCTTTCGCACCTCCTAGTATCATCCTCAATCTACTCCTCCCCCACACCACCCTAAAGTGACTGACTGTACACACATCGATGGTCCCAATTTAAACTAAAGTAACTGCAAACTGTCGTTTAGAATGAAAGTAACTGATCAACTTGCTCAGTATACAACTTACTTGAGATTTATCAATCTGCTTTTGTTCCTTCATAGGGAACGTACAGATAACACCAGCTAAAATTAAGATTCACTAGGAAGATTATTTATTTGTTGACTTTTTTCTTCACTTTTGTCCTCATTAATTATCAATATTAAAAAAGGGTTTTATAAATAAGTCGATTTTATCTTCTTTCGCAAGATATTTGTTTCTTTCAAAATATAAATTCTATTATGCAGGTTGTAAATTTGCTAGAGCCACAGAATGTAAGCCACCTAAGAAGACCTATATTAAACGCATTTGAGAGTTACTAAAAGTGGGTTGGTTTGTTGAAATAAAAAAAAAAAAATTACAAACATTGGAATTCAACCAGTGTCCTAACTATGCTCCTAACTATGCATGTAAATGATGAAATGTTTATAAACAAGCATATTAACTCTAATTATATTCTAAATACAGTTAGTACTAAACAATTGAATGAAATAAGAGTGAATCTATACAATATATTAAAAATTAGTACAAACGAGTTAGCAATGAATTAAAATTGAACGATTATAAAGGTGGATGCTTTATTAAATAATGCTGTGTGATCGGTTAATTTGACATTAAGCTATAGTTTGCAGACGCTTGTTAGGGCCACCGATGGCATTTCTTTGCACGAAAGCACAGGGTTATCTCTGCATCCGTTTTAGCGTTAGTTTTTGGCTGTTGACGTTTATCGAAAACTATTAGCATCAGCTCGTACTAGTTCCTTCGGGGTATGCTCGTTCACTCGACCCGATGCATTTAGGCCTTAGATGATTGTTGTCCTAATCCAGCCGAAGGTGTTAAAAAATTTAATGTGACTAATTTCACCTTATTAAGTCGTTGCATGACCCTTTTTTACCTTAACGAACACTAGTTCAAGCTACCAACACCCTTGGACTAATAATGCCGTAATGAGCACAACCATGAACACGGTGTGTTTTGTCGTAACATTTTCTGTCTTTTTACATTGCACGAGCTGTTTTTACAAGTTTTTTACTCTTAGGCATTTCCGTTTGTGGGATTTCGAGCAGATTTGGAGCTCGACGGTATGGACGCGTACGCGCCCATACGAATTATTCCTTCGTACTGGCCACGTTCTTATTACTGCTACCTTATTAATGTGTGTTAATTGTGCCACTGTCATTGGTAATGTAGATGATGGTCGTTTAGCCCCCGGCACGACGGTTCGTTGTTAGCGCGTCAATAAATTGCAGCATTGTTGCCCGGGACTGCATCGCATTTGAATTTTTTACGAAAATTTTCCTACGCAACGTTTGCTTATGTTGCGCAGCCACTCTATATTTGTGTACTCGAACTTGAAACGTTTTGTTTGTAATCTAATTTGATAATGAAACCAAATGTTTTAACGTACCTGCGATTATGAAGGCACAATAAATTTCTTTAAACGCGATATAAACGTGTAATAATTGATTAATGACGGATTAATCATGCCTTGTTATATCTTCGATCGTTTCAGTATAGAGTGTGCTTTAATTAAATTGTTTTGTAATTCCATTGCCATAGTCCGTGAGGATTTCTAATCCAATTGTAATCGCGACCGTAAAAGTAAAATCAACAACATTAACAAGGCGAAATTTTAAAATTTTAATAGTTGAACGCGCACTTGATACGCGTACACGGGTCGTCGTGCTCCCAGCCAGACGGAAGATTAATACTGCATCGCTGCTGGCACTTAAGGTAGGCAGTTATTCAACTTGCATAGTTACACGGAACACTTGGCGCTACGCTCCTTGTCGTTACTCAGCCGACTTCGAAGATAAGTATTCGAGTGAATCAAGTGAAAACCCAGACAGGTTTGCCACTTAACAGCCCTCATTTTTTCAATAGCGAATTGGAAAATCATTGGCGAGAACTCTCGGCCAGTACAAATTTCAATACAAACCGTCGCTCTCAACCTCTTCACTTTGTTCCGTCTGCTATCGAATTACGCGTCGCCCACCCTTAAAATAACCAACTATCGATCCTTTTCCACTTAGGCGTCACCCTAACCAGTCGACTTGTCAATCCCGATCAGTCGAAGTGTCAGTCAAATTTTGGTTTAAACTAGATCTATCGTGCATTTTATCGCATCCAAACAATTCTGCCTTTAGAAGTTCCTTTGAATTTCACTCTTGACAAAAACAACACAAGAGTTTTTTATTTACTTTTTCTTTCTATTTATTATATTTATTAATGGGATCTATACCTATGCTTGTGCGAATCAGTTGAATACGCCTCTTTCGTATTGGACTAACTACTTAATTCGATGAAGGCTACTTTAGGATGTGACACTGAGGGTGCAAGTTTTCGGCGCAAACCGACCTCTCCATGTCAGAGAGCACAGAGCTGTCTATGCTTCACCATTTGAACCGGTATTCCAACTTGAGCAGAATGACCTTACTCTTTCACTTTGAAAATTAAATTATCTTCTTATTAAAGTTACTCAGTCCAGATGATTTTGTTGACTCTAATATTTCCTGGGTAAAACTGAAATAATGGAGCGAAAAGGGTTGTGGTGCGTAAAGTGTCTCGAGAGGCGAAGGCAATAGAATAACGACTTGCAATTTTTATGCGTTCTCTCGACATTACAAAGGTCTGCTTTGATATCGAATTGTACGGAAGTGGATTTAAAGTAGACTGACGGGGTAATAGGAGAATATGCCAATGACATTTTTCGAGGTGGTATTGCGTAAGACATAAGTTTGCACGATACAAGCGAAATTTCACTGGTTTGAAAAATGCTTTTTATGCCAATTTCAAGTCGAGTGTATTACCGTTGGAAGAGTATTAAATGTTTAATGTACCGAGGTCATTAATTCATATTTATCCTTTATTTAAATATTAAATGATTTTATAGACTATTAAATGCTTTTAAATTGATTAAACAATTTTCGTTAGAGAATAATACGGAATTATCTTTTCGAGTCATTGAACATACGAGTTGCCCAATTACGCAACTAAACAATTAATAAACCGAGCATTTTTAATTTGATTAGCGACGCTTATCAATATTAATTCTCTATTTTTGAAGATATCTAATGAATATTTACTATTACACGTGAACTTTGGAAAGTTTTATTAACGACTTACAAAACTAATGAAACTTTGATACTACTATTTTATTTAAATATTACTAAATTTAAATGCAATGAATAACACTGAAATGAAATGGTAATAGACCAGCATTTAAGTCGTACCAAGTTGCGAGTCAATCAGTGTGACTTTTCGCATGATTCAATAGAGGCTAAAACCATCTTGAAAAGGCATTTTCTTGCGATTTGACGCGTACGTTGGCGCGATCGCGAGATCACGTTCGAACGATAACTCGTTGGAAAGTGTACAAAAAAGTTATTCGATTGCCTTTGCCCGAGTGAGTTTGCGAAAAGCTCGCGGAAACAGCCGCCCCAGCAGCCGCCGTACCAGCAGCCGGCCCGGCCGCCTGCGTCACCGTGGTCTCGTTATGGTCTCGTTAACGAAATTGCAAATGATAACTTCAATGAATTACAAGGTAGGACGTTGTGACGTATTTGTTACAGCTGCAGCTTTACGAGGTGTAGCCATCCAGCGAGGTCGAGTTGGAGCCGCAAGAGCTACCGCAGCTTTTCCGGCAACCGCAGCTGCCTTGGCGTTGGCTAGGAACCCAGGACCCCTTGCAGCAACTGCCCTGCATCCCTTCGCACCTGCGTAAGTATGGCCTCGCCATTCGATTCACATTCAATAGTTTATCAAGCTTCGTCGAGGTAAGTCTCAACATCGAAGACACCCAGTGGATGCGAAGAAAGAAGTAAGATTTTGTGTGTCGCGCGTCCAGTAGAATGTCTCCCGCCATACCGTATCATAAAGCTATTTCAATTGTTATTACATTGGACGCTATGCCGAGAGATATTTCGCAGACAATCTGACACAGCAGTAGAAGATGTAATTAATTAAACATGTGTTCCATTAATCGGCAAATTTGTTATCCTTCTAATAACTTCTCTGCAACAATGCATGTCATTTTTGGACATTAAAATTTTGCCTTCGGTTTATTGTGTACCAACTGTTCGTTCAATTTCATTAATAACCAAGGAGAATTTGTAGAATGAAGTACACGGAAAAAATGTATGATGGATATTAGCATACATACGTTTAGTTTAAACATGTATGTTTAATATTAAACTCAATGCATGGTTATAATAAACGAATGATGCTGATCTTACTGATATGTTTCCTGTCATCATGCCATTTTTTCTCCTGTACAATTCGGAGCACTATGATTGTCGTTATTTGCGCGTAATTAAAAAGTAGAATCTTTTTCTCTCAAGTTGTGCCATTAATTCATGACGGAAAATAAAACGATGATCGATATCAACTGGAATATATTTGCACGCGTTGTACTGTTTACTTGTCAACAATCAACGCGGTGAAAATTTGCCAACCACCGTTGAATTCGCGATTGTAATTAATGTTAAAAAAGAGACAAGAATTAAAGGCACTGAGAACCGAATGATTCGGACAAAAGACTTGGTGAAAAAAAGTGGGATTTGTTTGTCGTTGGGACAATCGTGTGGTCGGAATTGAATAGCAGTTTGACAATTAGAATCAAGCGTTGTTTATGAGCTGCCCGAGCTGCCTGGAAACGTATTAACAAATTTGTGGAAGCGATGACACGGACTAGCCGAGGATATCGCGGCTTGAGTTTTGGAATTGCACGCTGTTGTTGGAGTACGAGGCGAGTCTTCGTACTTCATTGTGCCTGCACGTCGCCGCACTTGACCCGCAACGCACTTATCCCGCACTTGTCCCGCACTTGTCCCGCACCACGCGTACCGAGCGAAACGTAGTCGGCCTACCTTATTAACGATACTCGATCGAGCAACATCAATTGTTCATTGAACAAGGAACGAAGATCGCGGACAAAGTGCACACTTGGCGCAATTTTCAACGGCAGCTCTTCCCATCATTAAATATTTCATTTTCATCAATTATTTGTCTTCGGCGCTGTTCCCCTTAGCTTGGCTATTAAATTAGCCTGGTAAATGCTTGCCGATCATTTACCCGATTCTTTCAAGCATATTATTTTTCACTATTGCATTTTGATACTTTTTTTTGGCCACGTTTGCTTTTTATTTTTCATCTCTTTAATTTCTATTTATTTTATCGTTTAAGAGTATTTATTGTGCCGATATTAATTGTAATTTTTCTTTTGCAGCGTTTACTACGATCCATTCTTAACGCAGGACCCGAGTTACCGGCTACAGGTGAGAACATGTTTTTATCATAAATTTTCGTTCCGCTGTGCTATAACGATTTTCGGTTTAACCTTCCCGTAACAAAGTTGACTTTTCTCCGTGAAAACGGCGTGTAAATAATGTTTAACTGTTTATAGCGAGTGCATTATATTATTTATACAGAGCAGCGATCGCGAAGAAGCTTTTTTGCACTGGGGGGGAAGAAAGCCGCTTTTAAAACGTTGCAGCGGCAGTCGTTGGTTATAAATAACCAATTTAACATACTGGTATAACAAATTTCACATTCAGTATCGCAGTTTTATACACAAATTGTAAATTTATTCTCTCAATTAGCTAAAATACGTCAATTTCAGCACTTTAACAGACATGATATTTCATATACATCCTGCATTTATATACTCTATATATAAATATCAAATTATTTGTCATTGAGACAATTGAAATCAATGAAACGAAATTGCGACCTACCGCGTGTAATGATAAAATTGCAACCGGAAGTTGAAAATGTGTAACTCAGCTTGTTGCGATAAAATGTGTCGATACATGAAACGGATTACGGTCCAGAAAAGCCACCTTCGTCCACGGGAAACTTACGCGTTTAATAAATACAATTCATTTTTCAACTTTTTTTTATTTTATTTTTTATCGATTAAAAATGTACAAGTGTAATCTCTGAATATTGTGACGTGCACGTATTCACGGATTATCAGCATGACTTGGCCATGGTGCAATTGATCTAGTAGTTAAATGCGGCGCAGCGGAAGAAGAGAGATTTTGTTGAGATACTCAGAAGACGTTTACTGAACGAAAGTATTGTACGCGGAATCGCAGCTAGAATGGCCGCAAGCAACAGCCGATGTTAGTCGATATGTTTTTGCCAGCCTTGCATAACGATACTTATATGCGATATCACGTATTACATTTGTTTCCGTTCCTCTACGCGCCTTTTTCTCTGTCAACATGCGAAACCACCGCATCTTAAAAGGCAAATTCTGTGTAATGCGGATTTTGTTCACATTCGCTTAAAATATGCACTGTTTCTCTTTCAATATTGCTCATTTATTCTCATTGTGTTACCCGTTTCGTTCGTGGATTCTTCTTTGCTGAAATAAAATCAAATGATCATGGAAACATTAAGAAAAGTAAGATAATTTGTTTGTTACTTTGACTTCCGAGTTATAAGGCACAAGGTGCTCCGTTGATAGAGTACTTTTATAATGGAAAAATCGTATCATTCAGATTGGTTTCTTTTCAATGGTTTTTTTTTCTTTTTCCTAATGGAATCAAAGTTGTAAAGTTGTTCCAAGATATCAGTTTTTATTGTATCAAAACTCTTAGCTGTCGACAAAATTTAGCCTAGTTTTTCAGATATTTTCTTCTTTGCTTTTAACTTTTAAACATTAACAATTGTTTAGCTGTTAAGATCCTGGATGGTTGTTGAACCCTAATATTTAATTTATCTAGATTAGATAATATACCATCCAACTATAAACTTACAGTTATTCGCAGTTCGTAAAGCATGTTATACGAAAATTCAATTTTAGATTGCTTACGGAAAATTTCTTGACTCATGAAATTTGAATGTGAGTTGAACCATACACCAGCTCATCACATTTATGAGCCTTACTTTTCTTAGTGTGGAGTTAAACGAAATTTAATTCATTATTATTAGAATTTGCATCGGGACTGACAATTACTTTCTCTCGTTACATTGATTGCTAAATGAATGTGTCTGTTTACAAGTTGCAAATTGAGATTCGGGTTAAGAGCAACCGTGCATAGGTTCCCTTCGAGCTTGAGAAACTATCGCAATACACATTGGCAAGAGCGTTCTATAACTTTTCCTTAATGCTATCCGCAAACGATGCGACACGACACGATTAACGACCAGACTTGAAATCATTTGATTTGCAAAGCGTAAAATTGATGACGAGGGCGAATTTCGGTTTGAATTTCGATCGGCCCGTCGAAACCTCTAGGTTGGGGGCCTACGTCTATTCTCAGGAATAACATTTGTGTTTCAGGCTAAAGCGCCCGCACTGGAGGTAGGATTTACGATATCTACCGTTCTCGCCTCGTTCTCGCCTCGTCCCCCCCCTCCCCACTCACTGCCTTCAACGTCTTCACCGTCTTCACTTGCCCCTGCTCCTTCTCCGCTCATCCGTCTCATCTTTTGCATTTACTTTCCCAACTAAGCAACCAATCCCCCTTGCTCGACAACCGCAACCCTTCTCCTTTCCAACTCACAGACCATGTTTCTCCCATCTTACAAATTTCTTCCCCCCTTTCCACCCTTGTCTCGCTCTTAAGTTTTGTCTCCCTTTTTTTGTGCTCTTGTTTACCGTCTCGACCTCTCTCCCCTCACTTTGTGCTTGCACAATTTGTATCTCGCAGGTGATAGGGTATTTCATACAGTTTTCACACTTGTTACTTGTTCATTATGTAGTTGAGTTCAGTTATGTTCCTTAATTGAATTGACCAATAGACTTGTCTTATAGGACCTTTCTTATTTCAAAATCAGCAATGTAAACCACGTTTACAGTCAAAATGTCAACTAAACTCGCGGCACGTTTACATTGTTTGTTTTGAATATCTTTTGTTCTTCGGTACCGTATGTTTTTTTTTGTTCTTTCATCGGCCATGCATAAACCATTTACCTTTCATTCTAACAACAAAAGGCAATTAGAAGCGTTAAAGCAGAGTTTAGTTAAATTTAACTAACGTCACAGTCGCACGCACCGAACCAAGCTGTCGAATAGCACACAATTACTAAATAACTGTTAATACGAGAGACGTGCTAGTTTCCTTAATAAGAGTCGCTAGATTAGAGCTGGCAGGCTCAAACGTGGCTAAAATTCACGACACCCCTTTTACCTGTGCCACTTGATCAACTTTTCTAGATATATTAATTAAGGTGTCTTGGGTACTTCTGAATTGTAATTAATTAATGGAAACGTGAAGTAGTGGTAAATAGTGCTTCCGTTACATATTGTACGTAAACATAGGCTCACGCGTACACATTCGTATTGCAAGGCATGTTCCTTAATATTAGTTCGGCACACAATTTACGGTCGTAGTTGTGTCGCATAGTACACAGAATTCATTAATTAGCCAATACAGTGTAATTACACCGATGATTCGTGCACGGATCATTCGGTAGGTTTTCATTATAATCCGACCTATATCAACACTTTCGTGCACACCAATCTCTAATTCTTTGTTCAATTCTTCCAAGATTACTAGCATTTTTCCAACGCAACATTGTCCGTTTAGTTTTCATTAATTGAATAATTGCTTGAGAATAGATAACTAAGTTTATATATATATATATATATATATATATCGGTATAATATAATTACACCGGGAGAAATTAATTTAATAAATAATAATAATATTAATAAAAGTATACTTTTGGTATAACTGATTAAGAGAATATTTTTAATAATTTATAATAGAGTACTTAAAAATCATATAAATGTATATAATATTTTTATAATGTGTGCTAATTTAAATACATTATTTTAACTAAAAGAATGTGATAAGTTAACTTGAATATAAGTTGCACACAATTTCAATGACCGCCAGTCTAAATTGCCGAAAATAAATGAACTTGAACTCATTATAGAAAATATCGTCTCAGTATAAATATTACACTGCAACTTCAAATAAAAAAACAAAAAGAAATATCAAGCAAATATATAAACATGTGACTGTTTAGCCCGCTAGAATATTGATTCAATCTTTTGAAAGTTCATATCCACTGTTTTTGTTTTTCTGCTTATTTATTGAATAACGATGTTTTTAACAAATTTATTCATATGTTCGCTAAACCGTTTTGCACCGCCCTCCCATTTGGTACGATATTCTTTCGAAATGTTCCTCTCTTTGTGCATGACTTTTCCAATTTTATTCGCTTTGCACTGTTTTTGTTCCCTTCTTTCTCTTTGTTTGTTTATTTCATTCTTTCTTTACGTTTGTTTTAACTTTTGTCAGTTGAAAATAAGAAGAAACAACTTTCGTCTCATTTCTGTCACGGTATATCTATAAAATTTGTTTTCTTCTCGCTCCAAGTATGTATCTTATTTGTAGATTGAATTTTCATTCCAGAAACATTAATTAGCATTAGAAACGTGACGCTTAATAACCGAAAACATTGGAAACGTAAAAGCCACGGAACAATGAACAATATATCGGAATGAGATTAAAAGTAAATTCCTTTTAAAACAAATATTTATACAATTGACGTAAAACAGCACTCGAAGTTAAATTAAAGTTCCATTTGAATTGTCAATTAAAATTCGGTTTCGCATGAATTTTCATCTCGTTTTTAATGAGAATCATTATTTGTTGAAGAATTAAGTCTGTGATAGTTTTGCATTCGTTCTTATTTTTCTCAGTGAAGATTAAAATAAATTTATTCGTAATGAAAATGCGCGCTAACTGTGTTATCTATGTTTAAATTTACAATTTTACAAAGTCGCATATAAATACTATACATATATTATATCTTAGATAAAGACGTAATACAGCACTATTAAATTTTAATTGCATTTAATAAGAAATAT
Source organism: Leptoteleia sp. ZL-2020 (assembly GCA_022817305.1). Lineage (NCBI taxonomy): Eukaryota > Metazoa > Arthropoda > Insecta > Hymenoptera > Scelionidae > Leptoteleia > Leptoteleia sp. ZL-2020. The sequence goes on from JABFPN010000977.1 coordinate 15,961, forward strand.
GGTTTGCTTTTATTTGTTTTGTTTTTCTTTTAATAGGGATGGTTTTAGCAGGGTTGTTTGGATTAATTATTACAAGTAAAAATGAAAAATAAATGACAAAGAGAAGTTTATCGCGCCAGATTAATGTAGAATTAGAGGGGGATTCAAATTGAAAAGGGAATGAATGGGGGGAGTTCAGGAACGGATGATAAAGAGATGAAAAAATTAATGTTTCTGACGAATGTGAATCGAATGGAAACGGGTGACATTGCGAGACACGAATTGTAGCTGACATTAGAATATGTACATACGCGTAAGAGAATGTTTGGCGTGTATGCGCGGAAAAGAGCGCAGAACTGTTGACGAGCATTGTATGGATATTATCGCGTGATTAGTACGTTGAGCTTGCTTGAGCTTGCATGGCGGGTTGTGGTTGTTTTAGGCCGCGACGGCAGCTGCCACGGCGTCCCCGCTCCTGAAGACACCGCTTTCCACGGCCCAGCAGGCAACCTACGCAGCGGCAGCAACCTACACCGCCATGGCCGCCAGAGCTTACGGTGCAGCAGCAGCGGCGGCGCAACCGGTCGCTGGATATGCCGCAGTTGCTGGGTATGTATCATCTTATTTTCTTCCCTTCAATCAATACCTCCAACAGATTCATAACGACGCAACCAACCGATGCTTCTTGTTTCCTTCGTCTTTCGTTTCTTTTAATACATTCTTCACTCCCTTAATAACATTAACAAGTTAGATGGCAGGAGCTCGCAACTCCAGAAGCACCTTTTTGTTTCTATTTCAATTCATTACTATTTCCAGTAAAATATATACTTCAACAATTCATACACTTGTATTTTGTTGTTGTTTTTTTTTTTTTTTCATTTTCATTGCATTCATAATTGACAAAATGCTGGTAAATTTCTCTTCTAATAATTACTTGGTACGGTATTTGGTTTTCTCGATTAATTTCTTAAGAGCAGAAAACGAAAGTCATAGTAAATTCATTATAAATCCTATATGAATAAATAGTTACTACTATTAATCAAAATATGTTACCAATAGACCACTTAGCATTTAATATTCTGATTTAATTCAAAATTAAATTGATGAACTGAGAAACAATTTGTCATTAATACATGATTAATGTTTCTTATTAATATGATTAATAATAAAATAATGTACAATATTTTTAATTTTCATTAATAATACTTAAAGTGAATAAAAAATTTTGTTGAACATTTTTATTCAACAAATTTTAATATATCGATATTGCTAATATTAATACATTGATATTGATAAAAATTTAAATGAGTATATTTTTGTATAAATGTTCTTTTCACGGTAATTTCGTGCATATTTTAACAAACAATTTATTTAAAGCATAATGCATATTTTTAATCAATTAGCATATTTGCAAAAATATACACATTTATGAAGCTTTATCATGATTTTAATGACACATTTATATTTCATTATATCTTTTACGTGTATATGTAAAAATGAATACATATAGTGATAAATTATTAAAATTTGCTGATGTATATAAATATAAATTTTAAGATTTTATGAACTTCAATTATAGTATTTTACTATTATTTGTTAATTATTAATATATACTTAGTTTATCAACATGTTTAAATAGGAATAGTATTTTAACACAGCTTTCACACTACAGAATTTAACAAAGATAAATTTTGCACTAAAATGGACATACTATTATCAAAATTGAAGATATAATTTAATGAATTTTCTTCTAGCTGAAATTTGTATTTTATCTTGACTGAAAACTTGAAGTAACTTTAGAATACTAAATTCATTATATTAGTTGAGAAATGTTAAATAATAAGAACTTTTAGTTGTTCAACTTAGTTCAAAGTTAATATGCAAGATATGATACCATATATATTATTTTATAAGGATTTCCTTTATTTTATATAACATCCAGTTTACTAACATTACATTGATTAAAAGCATGATTTAAATATGATTAAATATTTACTGACAAATCAACAAGAGATGTTACTACAATTGAAATTACTCGTATTTTATTTATTGTCAAACTTATGCATCACTTACGCTTTACGCAAATATGTAACCATCATAGTTGAATTCTTACAGAACTCTACCGAGAAAAGGCCGTGCTATCCGTAGTAGAAAACAATAAGAATGTCCCGCACAGCAGTCTATATCACCCCTGAAATCCCCGTTTCAAGCGTTCAAATATCAACGTTTGTATCCTCACAATTCCTGTGTACCAGGATCATTTCTTAATCATTTACAACCTTCCACATTTCAATTTTTATCTTTTCCCTTTTTTTTTATTATTCTTTATTTCTTTTTGATTTTTTATACCTTTCTAATAACTTATTAACACAATTTCTTGAATTATCAAACATTGCAACTGTAACGTATAACTTTATCCTTTTTTCTCTTGCTTTCTAATTGTTCTGTTTGTTTTGTAATTGTTCTAAAATTAAAAATTGTTCAAAAGATCAATGAAATAATAAAGTCACCTAAAATGTTTAAATTCAGATTTAGATATAAGTTAGCTCTAAATAACTTACCTTATTTTTTATATTATGATAAATAATTTCTAGCAGATAAAAACTTTTGTATTATGTGATTTTAATCAATAATTTTTTTGTAGATATGGACGTGAGTATGCAGATCCTTATCTTGGACATGGCATTGGTCCAGTTGCCGGATATGGAGTAAGTTTTTATTCATGCTTTTTTTAAACATCTTATTTCCATTAATAAGACTAATGTAAATATTATTAAATTTGAATTGTATCTAAGATTCTCAGAATCAAATAATTAAGACTCGTTAATTTTCGTGTTTTTCGTTTATCCAAAGAATTGAGATAAATCATTATTTTACTGTGTTATAAAGTGGGGACAATACTTAGTATATCATAATCATCCTAATTTGAAAATAATATCCTACAAATGATGATAATCCAAATATTTATTATGGTGTTTTTTCTCCGTTTTTTCTTTAAATAACTAATATTATAAGAGAATATGAACCTATAAACATGGATTTGTCTTTATTTTATAACCTAGCCTAGAATAATAACTTTATATTCAACTATTTTTTCTCCGTGTAAACACTTTAATAAGATAAGACTATAAAGTGACTATAATGTTGTGAGAGTAAATTTTATAATTTTGTAAGGCACTCTATAAACGTTAGTATTTCATACTGAGATACATTAAGTACAAGTTAAAATGAAATACAATAATAATTGCTGCACATTCTGGAAATTTGGGGACTCTTTGTGCCAATATTAAGAACATTGTCAGACAGTCTAGTAAACGGGGCTGCATTTTTAAGTACTAATAATCAGAACTGTAATACTTTTTAGTATTGTTTCATACTGATCCAATGTAATATTGTATCATACTAGAATCCAATATTACTGTATTAGTTTTCTCATTTTGTTTATTCCATATTTTTTGGTTCGTATATAAATATACATAATGATTTATAACAATTAATTTCCAGCAGTGTAACCAAATGAAACTTTGTGTACTCATAAATATACACCATTTAAACCATGCAGAACTTGGCAACTAATCATTTATTGTGTCATTTTTCAGGCGACAGTGTACCGAGGCTATAACAGGTTTACGCCATATTAATAACCAAGCCGTTCTTCGAAGACAAGCCTTCCAAATGAACAAATCGTGCGCTCAGCAACAAATCATGACCACAAAGCGCGACAACAGCGTCGCATTGTCGATTCATCTTAACTTTAGTCTTGTTTAAGGAGAATCCCCTTCCCATCGCCGTGATCAAACCAATCGGATCAACCAAATCGGCTCTATTTTACCGTCTCTTATCTACCATTCACCAAACAAATATTGTCTATCTCTATCTTACATGCATACACACAAACATAGTACACACGGGAGTTGTGTTTTCTGCGCACAGACACGCCGCTATCTGTAACTGTAAACAGGCGATAGACAAGGAGGAAGAAGGAGAAAAAAATCGAAGCGAGCAAACAAATAGGAATAAGAAGCGTATAGCTATGTGCCATCAAGGGAGCGCTCGTTGTCTTCCGAGCGCACTATTCGGGGTTCGTTTTTGTCAAAATCCCACCCTCCCTCCCTTTCTCACTATCACTCACTCACTCTCTCTTTCTCTTTTCCTCATAGGCCCGAAATTGTGTGAACTGCATTTCACATACGAAATAATGTGCGTCCACGTGTAAGATAAGAATAATTTTGTGTGTATGTGTGTGCGTGGCGCAAGGAAACAAGAAGAAGGAAGTGACACGGCGAGCAGTCGAGGGGGATTGGCGGTCGTTTTTAATTGATGCGTGTTCGAGAATCGACTCGTTGCGGGCTGAATCCTGGCCTTTGTAGATAGACGTATATACCTAAATACAAGCATCGTTTGTCCGGTGCCCCCTCCCCCTTTTTTTGCGTACTTTTTCTACTTATTTACGCACGCGTTCCTCGTTTGAATGATGTTACTCTTGTTGTTGTCCGTTTCAGTATCTGTATACCCTGGGGACAACTAATTTCAATGTTAATACAACGTTCACACAGAGTCGAAAAATTTTTCCGTTAGATTTACTACGGATAATTGATTCTGTTAATTTTTAAAATTAACTTTAAAAAGATAAAATCGCCAAATTTAAGTATTTATTTTTATATAAAAGCCTAGCTATTACTATAATTACCATAATACTTTTAAATAAGATTTTGCTATCAAATGAAGTCAGCTAATTTTAATACTCTTAAAGTTATTTCACATTTGAACGTTAATAGAAGATAGCTATAAAATTAAACGGGGTCTTAGAACTAAAGTCATTGTTCTCTTTAAACTCTCCGTGAACGTTGAACCACATTTGTCAAACGTTGAAATTATTTCGTTCCTTCCTCAGGGGTGTTTATTATTAGATTTTGTTTGTTCTTTTGTTTTTGATTGATTTAAAGTCTGATGTCGTAATGTTTACCATGAACATTCGAACCGCTTGCTCGATTTACCACGTCGAACGTATATTAAGAATCTACTCAAAACTCACTTTAGGGATCCCCAGAATCTAAGGGAACGCGTGCATATCGGTAGGTTTTCATGCCAAATATGTGTGTAGGTCTCGAACCAAACCTTAGATCAAGTTAGACTAGTTAGACTCTAAGAATTGATAAACAAGCGGAGCTCGGGATTTCGATCAATCGGCTACAGTTGCTGCTTCCACTCCAAGTATTGCATCGTACTTTGTCGCTATAGTCGTTTCATGTCTGACAAACGACCGAGTTGCGTCAGAACCGATTCTCTGACGGTTGTGAAACTGCGATTCACAATCCAACTCTCTATATAATTAGTTGTTTTATTGTGTTTTAAACATTATTTTTTTTATTGGAATCCTATTTTTCATGAAAACGCACTCTTCCTCTTATCTGAACCCCCTTCCCAAACATCATTAATAAAATAAAACCGAAAAATATTTATTTATTTGTCAATTAGACTGCGTGAACGAACATGACATTTGTATGTTTAAGTGTATATTTTTGTTTCTTCCCGTGTTACACCCACCCGAATCATTTTTTGCTACTACTTTACCTTTTCTTGTTTACTTTAAGGCAGCCATAACCACGTGTTTCAATCATTGTAAAATTACTAATCTTGCGTTTGTACATCAACATACGAATTTTTTTTCTTTCTTTATTTTTTAATTTTATTAAAATAAAAGTCACACTGTAGAATTAAAAGTTAGAAAATTTCGATCATTTATACAATTTATTTATTTATTTTTTTTTTCACTAAGTCTGTTTCTTTTTTGTTTAATATTTTCCACATTTGTATATTATTTGTAACATTAATGAATAGTAAAGCACACATTATTTCTTTATTTTGTATAATATGTGTTTAATGTTACTTTTGTATATGCGAAACGTACGCACAAAGTAGTCCGAATCATGAACCACGCGTTCGTACATGAAACAAGCGTACGTTACCTGTCGAAGTAAGAAGTGTCTAGCCGGTTCGAAATCTGTGAATCGTGCTTGGTACTTTGTGTTCGCGTTTGCGATTGATTTGCGATGTGATTTTTAGGAGCGCGGGAAACAAGTTACGCACACGAGACAGTACGAAGTGATATATCATTGTTGGTCGAAAAAACACGTGCACAAGGTAGTTTAGAAGGTACGCGCGATAAATAGCCAAATTACTGTTCAAAAATCGAGAAATGAAACAATAAGACGAAGAGATCGGAAACTTGTTTACAATACTAAAAAATGACTTTTAGCAGTTCGTCGTAGGGGCCGCGATCGCGCTGCAAACCCGATGTCGCTAGGTTAGCGTAGGAGCTTTATTGGTTAATCAATTATAAACAAAGTTAGAGCGCAATATTCGTTACAGGGGAAAAATGAAACAAAAACTAATAATAATTATATTAATATAAAAGAATATCGATGCGGGTGCATTTCACTTGATAAACATTGTAAATACAAGAAAACCCGGTAAATTAGCACAAATCGCACAGAGTCAAGTCTATGATATTTATATTGCGAGTGAGCTGATACTCACGTCGAATAATATACTCATTTATTGCGTTCATGACTTAACGATCAATCTCAATCATTTTTTAATATCACATTTTAAGACGCCACGTTGTTGAGTTTAAAATACGTTTTAAACAATTATATTTGTAATTTCAAATCAATTTTATTGTCAGTTTTGTATTCGGCGATTTCTTTTATTGTATTCATGCATTTTTTTAAATATAATTTTATATTAACATTAATGTATATTAAAAAGTTACCGTTCATCGATTGGATAATCTGCGTCTATTTCAAATTCAAACGATCGGACTAAAATATCGTTTTTTTTTGCTCCCCCCCCCCCTCATCTCTCTTATTTTAATTAAGTATAAGGCAAAGTTAAACGTGGCTGCTTTATCCATGTATATTATAATACTGTAATTACAATTTATACTAAAACAAAAGCATTGATACATTATCGGTAGTATAATGAACAGAAGAAAATAAAATATATGCATATAACATAGAAGCTAGAGTAAGTTGAGGCTCAACTTAAGCAATGGCTCTTTTTCGAGCTTACGTTCGCTCGTTCCTCCGCACATGTTATATTTGTCTTTAAACTCACATAAAGTACAGTCAAGAGCACACGATTTTGAGTATAGATTAATATTGGAAGTTTGAACGATTATTTGTGTAAATTTGATATTGATTTCAATATGATTTGCATTGCTGAGGATTGTTGGTTTTATAATTATTTTTTATAATTATTGTTTTAATCAGGCGTATGTATTAGTCATGTTTGGAGTGAACTGCAACTGATCTTAATAAATCGATTCATTCTTATAACATTTCGAATTTCGTTTTTAAAGCCGATATCTTTTTAAATTTAACTGCTTCGAGCCATTGCCGGAACGTGCGAATCCGAAGCTTTAAACTACCGATTAAAGAATTAATAAAATATTTGTAAAATATACAATGATAATGATACATGCTATGTTGTTATACATGCACTTACATGTATAAATACATCGTTGTAATGTATGTATTTATTTATGTACGAACGTATGTATATAAACAGATTTTGTAAATTACTAGACAGTTAGATAAGACGTATAACGACACGTTTTGCGAGTAACATATCTTAGCGTACGAAGCAGGGCGTTGCCTGAAAGAACATCAAAACAATAACGATTGGACTTTGTAAATTCGCTCTCCCATTTTTTCTCTCTATTTTTTTAATCTTTGTAATGTTTTATCGGACTGGATTTTGTCATTAGTCGTGATAGTTGTATTTATTCCCATTTTACTCACGCGTTATACGCCGCGAAACAACGGATACAAACAGACAAAGCAAATCGTCAGAAAGTAACCTTAAGTTATTGTTTACGTTTTTTTATCAGTTATATTTGTTGTACGCCAGAAAGAGATTTTAACGCGAGTATTGTCGTGTTTAAAGCTTTTCGATATGATATGTAATGTAATCATTTTATATATTTTTGTTGATGTGTCAATTGAGGCACAATTTTTTATAAGTTAAAAATCAATAAAGTGTCGAATCTCATAAAATTTTGGACTAAGAAGTTTTTCATTATCAATTATTAATTTTTTCGTTATTTTTGTCTCATTCGATCTTTAATTTGAAAGATTTTTTGTGTCGTTCTTTTACCAATCAATATTTATATTAATTACTTCAAGAACTAAAATTTTGTCTGCACTTAAACGAACTTAGCATTGGTTTTATTATTAACAAAATAATTGTCATAATTTTATTTATTAGAAATAAAACTATTTAACTTACATTATGATTACAGTGAAGAATTACTTGAAAAAAGTGTGAGTTTTAATTTTTATATTTACATATAATTAAAAATTTAAAAATGATAGTTAAAATAAAATTTTGTATCCAAAATTTCGTATATTTTAAAATTCTCTCATTTCTTCATAAGAAAATTCAACAATAGTTTTATTTATATACAATAATTTATTGAATCAATGTCTCACCAATTAGATGTGATGTTAAAATTACCTGTATATTAAATTTTGTATTTAGTTATTATGCATCCGTAATAATTTTACCATACTAATCTACATTTCTTTCTAAAAATGCTCAATAAATGGTGAACCACTTGAAGTATTGAATTTAAATATTTTGATAATTATAACCAAGTGACACAACATTATAATTTTTGCCACATCTAATGATTTTATAATAACTTTACAATCAGATGATAATGTACATTTGTGATTGTAAAATTGTTTATACTACGTTTATTATACATTTATAATATGCAATGTTGTACATAATTTAACATTTTCATAAAATCGAATTTCAACTTTTGTACGTTTCAGTTATACACAATCAAGAGATAAATTAGTGGATTATTTGTAGAGATAATAGTCAAAGAAATAGGCGATCCATAACATTAGATATAATTGAGTTTTAGGCATCGCTCTGCCGTAATTCGATTTAAGGAAAAAGTAAAGAAATCTCAAAATTGATTACATGTAAAGATAAAGAGGTATTCCATGACATTAGATCATTATTCTACTACTATACAAAACGTGTGTGAGAATATCAATTTCAATGTATAAGAAGAACTAAACCGGGATATCTTTTCAATATGGATTCAACTCTTTCTTAATGCTAATGGAAAAGTAGTAGTCGACGAAGAAGAATAACAAATTCAATATGAGTAAAAAGGTTTAGACAAAATCTGCATAAACATATGTGAGCGAGCAAATTTTACTGTCACTACTTGGAGACGATTTACATTTATGGAAGACTTTAATTCTTGTTCTTATCAATTATATAAATTAAATAGTTAATTAATTTGAATACCCGGTACGTGTTGATTTTAGATGTATAAAAAACATTTCATTAAAATTAACAAATTATAACAATAATAATTAAGATAATATCATTAATTAATTATTAAAATGTTATATCATTCATTTTCATATTGTTATAATTTTCTTTACAAGTGTTTCTTATTTGTGTAGTACACAATACATTAATTCAATGTAACTGCATGCGCATAAAATTTGACAAAATGATTCTCTTCGTAGAAATTTCATACAACTTGTATTTAAGTTATATAAAATTCCTTTATTTACAGTGAAATTTATTATTATACACATTCACAGTAAGTTTACTATAGGATAGGAACTTGCCACGAAACAAGACAAATAAAAAGTCAAATTCATAGGATGATTCTCCACAATATAATAAATTTCTTTGATATTTCAATAATAAATGAAGAAATTGTTGTCATTAAATATAACTAACTTGTTTTAACAAGTAAATAAAACTATCTGATGAAAAAAATTTAACTAAGACCTATATAAAAGAGGAGTTTTTCAAATGAAATAAAGAAGGAAAGAAATGTTAAATTACTTTAACATTTGACCGAATGCATTGAATGGACCCCAAAATTGACTTGAGTTTTTTTGTTTTGGTAAATAAAATTAACAAAGTTTTATTGAAACCAGTATATAAAATTGCTCTTTTATGATTTGTCTCTCGCAATTTTAGACAAAATTCGACGAGTGAAGTAATGTTTGCATTTCGAAGGCACTTAATAAGAAGCGATTGAGTTTTGTTTAAATATTGTGATGCCCTTAGGGTATATTTTAACAAAATTTTAACAGGGTAACTTAACGAGCCTTTAAATCCATCGAATGGCAGCATCGGTTTTTCTTGAATGATTACGTTTTTCTCTTCAATTGTCTGAGGTTTTAAGATGCGGGAGAGAAAAATTTGCCGGTGTATTCGCTCAATGCGATGTATAATTGCATTATAAATAACAAAAGAAGGTTCTTTCTTATTATTATTGGTAAAAGCGTGATTGCACGTTACAATTGATTGAAATTCGTACATAACTTATTGCGGAATGAAAATCGGTCGACCGGTATGAGAGACTTGAAAGGCAGATAATTTCTGTGGTGGCGATATGAATTATAAATTGTACGCATAAGTAAACCTAAAAGTAAAGATGCGTTCGCGCAACTTGAGATTCAAGTCGAACAAATGTAATGAAGAGGGAATGAAAGGTATCACACCAGACAAACTTTTATTGTTGTCTGATTTGATGATATTTTGTAAGTGTGGACCAGTTGTTAGGTTCTAATTACTCATAGCGCGACTTCTTATGGCGTATTTTCTCTGTATATTGTCAATGTTTATTATTAAATATTTTTCAAATAACTTATCTAGTGTTATCTTCGACAGTTTACCTTTATTCCCAATTACATTCTATGTCATTTTAATTTGAACGTAAATTAAAATAATATATAATATTCAGTATTATTGCTGTGTACATTGGAAATATTAATTTTCCTTAGATTTTTTTATTTTCACGAAGAATAATAATAAATATGTTATAACTACAGGCACAAAAGCTTAATTTAAAAAACATACCTTAAAATTTAATTTTAGAATAAGAAATAGTTTAAAAGTAGACATGGAAAAAAAATTTTCAAAATAAAAAATATAAATGTAGATAAACATAATAAAATATGAATATAATTTGATATTATACAAATACTTTTTGTATATTAAATTGTTTATTGTTAAATTTAAATTTAATATAATTGAAGTTATCGGAATAACAACGAAAAAATAATTGTCTACTTATAGAAAAAATATTCATATCTTATGTACTGAAGGTAAACAAAAATAATGTATATCATGTGAGCACTATGGGGTTAATTGAGATACTAAACTTTATTAAACGAATTATTTCAGGTCACTGCACTTATTAGCTCCTGGATAAGAGCCGGAAACATTATGATTATGGTATGTGGTTACCTTAAATTTTAGATTTCAAAGTCATTTACTCATGTTTTACCCCAAATCAAATTATGTTCAATACAAAATAAGGTTTTTGGCTTGAAATACGTTTTCTTCGGTATAATTTAATTTTATTTTTAATAAATTTGTTTCATTCAAGGGAAATTGTTATAAAATTTATATAATTATTTTAACAAAAGAGTTTAAAATCGTTCTACTTTTAAATAGATCAATCGTGACACGTCTTATCGACTGCTACTAAATTCAACGCTGTTGATATAGCGTTACACCAATGGGATAATATAAAGACAATTTATTCAATAGGATATCATGCCTTTCATATGTGACTGAAGTTTCTAACGTTATTCTCACGAAATTCACGAAATTTTGAAAATTAAGAATAACGACCAACAACACTTCGTAAGCGTTTATAAATACATATAAACGACTATTCTGTATGAGTTCCTCTAATTAACAGCCAATTTTGGTAAGTCAACGGGAAAAAGGAAAAAGTTATGTAATGTTGCACGAGTACAATAATCGGAAATGAGGTTATAGGGCAAAAAATGTACTTTGCACCTTGTAATTGATACCTTTGACTATACCTACTGATTCTATAGCATTTCGTATAATTGACAGCCAATTTTGGTTTGTCAACGGAAATTAGAAAAAACTTTAGATATTGTAGTATCATTACAGTGACCGACCATGACGTTGAAGGGCCAAAAACCGCCCTTTGTCTCTCGTTATTGGTACTTTTGACTGTACCCATTTGTTTTATATTATTTCGTCTAATTTACAGTTAGATAAAAAAGTTAGAAATTAAAAGTCAAAATTTTGAGTTTATTTGTAATTTAAGACTTATTTAGATATTAAGAATACCTCCTTTGATATTCTGTGTTCCTGATACATTTTTCAAAATTAAATTTTAAATTTTGACTTTATTTGTAATTTAAAAATACCTCCTTTGATATTCTGTGTTCCTGATACCTTTTTGAAATTAAAATTCAAAATTTTGAGTTTATTTGTAATTTAAGACTTATTTAGATATTAAGTATACCTCCTTTGATATTCTGTGTTCCTGATACACTTTTCGAAATTAAAATTCAAAATTTTGAGTTTATTTGTAATTTAAGACTTATTTAGATATTAAGTATACCTCCTTTGATATTCTGTATTCCTGATACATTTTTCGAAATTAAAATACAAAATTTTGACTTTATTTGTAATTTAAGAATACCTCCTTTTTTCAAAATTCAAAATTTTGATTTCCTTTTTAATTTGAAATTATTATTAAAGTTTGAAGAAACATCATAGAGATTTATATAAAGCTACTTCAAATAAATAGCTGCAAAGATGTTAAACAAATGGGGTTTATTTCAATTACTGTATTGCTTTAACGTTACAATAATGAAGGTCGCTGCAGTTGCTTTTATTATATTCTGAAATTTTACAATGTATCGCATCAAAATGTCATGAGACGCTGCATGAATATTTTATTTAGATGCTGTAGTAGCGCTTTGATAATATTGTTAGGACAGGTTGTGTATAAAATTACATATATGTTGGAATGGTATTTCATGGTCAGACATTTTTTTGTTAGGGAAAAGTTGCAAAAATTTAAAAAGCGTAACACTATTTCAAAGTTGCTAATCAATTAAATTTTCAAAATGATTATTACATTTTCACTTCATTGTAACAGTGATTACGATTTAAATACTAAAGAATAAAAAAAGTCGAAAAACAGAGATTTCAGTTCAAAACAAATTTTGACATAATTCATATTAATGTGTACAATTGAGTCGCATTCAAAATTTAAAATTATATAATGAAATCTGATTTAAAATTCTCTTGTTTTATTTCTTTTACTCTCCTTTTTTCCGTAGCTTGTTGTTTTTCTATTTTCTTTATTTATCAAGTTCTACGTGAATATGGATAGGAAGAATATAAAACCGTCGTTCAAATGAAAAAAGTAACAGTAAATAGTACTTTTATCTAGTTTATACACATTCTGAAAGTTTTAGTGTTTTATCTTTTCAAGAGTTCTGTGAATTTTGAGGTAAAGTTTATTAAGATGTATGGATGGTTGGAGGTCGATAACACCAAAAATCAGTTCGAAAAATGCTATTAACTTGAATAGTCTACCGAATGTATACACATTCAAAGTCCCATTAATATATCATTATTAAACATCGCATAATTTTACGTCACATAACTACAAAGGTCAACGAAGTAAAATTAATTACAATTGCTTCATCAATTATAAATAGGCAATTAATATTTTGTGCAGTGGTGAATTCACAAAAATATATATACATATATATGCATATACATTCAATAATCAATAAAGCGTCTGAGAATACAAACCATATTAAAATATATGTAGTTTAATTTTGAAGCTTCAGTGAGCTTCTAATTTCCATATTATTTTAAAAGAATTATTAAGTTATGAGTAAATTATGAATGAACGAATTTAGAACAGCCAGATCGTATTCATCAATAATTTGACACTATTCTTTTATAGTGCCTCGTATTTCTCCACACAAATCATTATTCAATACTAGCATAACTGTTAATAGTATCATCGTGACTCAAGAAGTAAATATATTTGTATAAATTCAAGGAAAAGGTATGAAATAAGCAGATTTTTAATTTTGACAGAAAATTTGAAAATGACCAACATTGAATTTTTAAGATAAAATAATATTTCTCAGTATGTACTATATGAAGATAAACTTGTTCAGATGATTATTAACTTCATTCCGTTGTCTTTATATAAATGTTGAAGTTTGTAACTTTATATAAATGTTTAGTTTGTAACTAAAAAAAAATTCTATTCAGAAAAGTATTTCCTAAATGTTCTTTCTTTTAAAACTCTTGTTCACTTGATAACGTAAGGTAATTCTAAAACGGGCCGTATTGCAACATTTTCGACAAAGTCCTACTAATTAATTCAGTAGACCACACCTGTTAAAAGCTCTATGAGTATTTTCGTCTGTTCAATATTTTGCAGAGAAATTCAGTGGTACCCATTAAGATCAATATAATACAAATAATGGTTCGGCGTGTTTTACCGCACGCGCATTTCCCCTTTTACAAGCTAAAAATATTTTTCTTATACATCAAAAGGACCTTGTGTTGATTCTTCAGAATGCTAGGTAGACACAGATACAGGTAAGATGCGCATGCACCGCTCCGGTTCCTTGCATCCATCTCAAGTTTCAGAGGGTTGCAAATTCATTATTCTGCTGCGGCGTTTGCGTGAAAAATATGAATCGGAATTAAATGCTGGGAATATCAAGATGGACAAGTTTATTTTACTATTTCGTTCAACTTCCGGAAAAGTGCATAATTTATTTTAATAAAAAATGAATTAAACATTTTTTAATGTCTTTAAATATTATAAATATTTATAAGTAAAATCTAAAAAAATGGATTAAATACAATACAAATGTACTAGCAATTCATTTCAGGTACGTTTTGTTACAAAAAAATTCATTTTACGAAAAAAAAAACAATACTCCCACTCACCACAAACCACATGTGCGCTTGCGCCATGCAGGAACCACGAGTCTTGGCATTTTGTTCCCACGTATGTATTCTTTATCATATAAATTGTGACTGATACACTAATGATCAACTAATGAAGTACATGAGTAATTTAAAATTAAAATAAAAAAAATTAACTGCAAGAAAAAGGAATTGTTGAAAATTCTAGTTTTCGGAAAAGGCGACCGTTATAAACATATTTGAATAGAAACTCCGTACATTCAAACCGTAAGAGCAATTTTCAAGTATTATATTTCAATATCATTCACATGATTTTTAATTCAAAATGATGCCCTTGCATTACACCCTTAATTGTGTATCAACAGTAAATTCATCTTTCTGAATATTTCATGTAACCAGGCTTGAGATGCGAAATTTCGCTTAGACCCTAATTAGATATCTTCAAATTTCTATCCAGGTCACAGCTTACAGTTTACTTTGTATTAAATTTATTCAATCAACTCCAAGGATTAGTTGCCCTTTTTTGAGAAACTAAAACATTTTTTAAGAAGAAAAATGTGAATGTTTGACATCAATTATTGTAATTATTATAAGCAAGTAAATTTATACCATAAATTTGAACTATTAGTCTAAAATGGTTGAAAGTATATAAGTCCACATAAAAATAACCAATATTATTATGTTAATAAAATTTATTTTCTCTAAAAATAAAGTAAAGAGAGAAATGAATAATAAATATTCTTTCACATATCACGTAACTGACGTTAGTTCATATTTTTTTTCGAATTGACAAAGCAACTGCAAATGTTTTGTTGTATTAATTCACTGGTAATATAAAATTGTAAAGTAATTAAAAATAATAGAATAACATTTTTTGCACATTTATTTCTGTTATTGAATATATATATATATCGATTTTATATTACATGTCTGAACGGTTGTGAAAAATTGAAAAGACAATTTAATTAATTCGATAATTTTCAACAAGTGAATAAGTCCGTTAGGAATAAATTCTTAGGGCATGAAGAACATATGCATTAAGTATAATTTTGCATAAATTTTGTTTTAACTCACATTTTTTACCAAACTAATAAACTGAATTATAGAGAGTAAGAGAGAAAATAAATAATTGATTACTCTTGAGAAAATAGGTATAATTATAAAAAATAATAATAAAGAAAAAAGTGTCGAAAACACTTCTGATTAAAAACTGTTTTATTGTAAACTAAATTCATAATTATCGGAACAGATTGGTTTAATTGTGCATCATTATAATAATTATAACATAAAGTAATAATAGAAATTTTACGCTGGTAAATAATTTAGTAAATAAATACGCTAATCAGTATATGTATTTATACATTTATATTTTAGTTTTGTTATATATTAATGATACTTCATTTAAAAAAAAAATTATTTGCCTTTATAAGAGGTATGATAAAATATAATTACAAAATATACAAATTATTATACTTTTTTTATACACAAATATATTGCAAAATATATATATAAAAAAGGAGGGGAAGAAAAAATCAGGGGAAATAGAACGAATAGTTTAACTCAGAATGTGTTTACTCTTATTTCAAACAAACCATCTCTTTGTCACGGCACCTCTTTATATCTCATTTAATTTGAAAACCGTATCGTTTGTGATAAACAAAATGGTAGCTAATTAATTAGCTGTAGTTCATTTTATAGTTGAGTTCAAATGCAATTTCAATCACACGTTAAAACTCAATTCTTAGCATAGTGAAAAATTATGTTTCTCGTAATAATATTCATAAAATATGTTCAGAATTTGAAGTTGAAATATTCCATTCTTTAAAAATTGGCACATTAAGCAGAAGAAAATATCGTAAATTACTATTTTTTATACCGATTTAAGGATATACTAAAAAAGTATTTGCATATATACCATTATAAATAATAATAAATTTTAAAAATTATATAGTAGTTTTTAATGTATACATACTAAAGTAGCTTTTATGGTTACCATTTTGACTAATTGTAATAATAAAAGTTTTTACTTTTCGTACATAACTTACAATAATATATAATATATAATAATTTTACTAATACTTTTTTCTTCATTTTGAACAAGATTTCAAAGTTGGAGTCAAGTTTGTCAGCATTTTAATTAAAGATTTTAAATAATAAATTTACAAAAAATGTGTATTTTATGAACTTTTTAATTAAGTTAATTCAGTTTAAAAATAATTTGTTAAATTTTATGAATACTTTTCAATAAAACTTTGACATCGCAATTTACTTTTCCTTCTTTATACTGCCATCATATTTCTTGATTTCGAAGCAAAAAACATTAGTCTGTGAATACCGTCCAGCCTACCGGCATACTAATTTTTCAATTGACATGTAATATTGATTCCTATATGTTCGTAACAGTTTGACATTACACATTAAATCTGCGGCATCAAGTAGGATTGTAAATACACAAAGATTTATAGGTGAAATTATAATATTTTGCTGTAAAAATGTCGTATTTTCTACAACAATAATTAATAAGTAGTGTAATTTTAAAAATTCTATCCAAACATAAAAGTTAACTGTAAAACAAAAATTAGCTTTATAGTAAGTAAAATCTCACTTTCCTCTTTATTTTCTAGTGAATCACCTTTTTCAATAACTTTTTCCCCAGTGTATAGAAATTTCTTTTTTACAAAATAAAATTTATGAAGGTTGAGGATAAGTTTCATTCTTAAATGCTTTAATCCATTCTTTAAAGTTAAATTTAAGGATAAAAACAAATGTTCACGATGAAAAAAAAAAAACTTTTTATTTGTAAAGTTTAAAAAATATGTTTTGATAATACAAAACGACCTCAAAGAGAAACCGCAAATATTATTCAAATTAGAATAAATATGAATTCAATTAAATGATTATTCTAATAACTGTCATTCGATCAAATAAGTTTTCCGTAAATTGATTACTTTTGAATAAAAGTATGGAAACGGTATTTGCGCGGGGTATGATATATGGGTTTTGAGATAATTTCGTATCATTTGCATACAACAGCTATGTTGACGTCAATTGCAGCTGTGCATTCATAGAAATTTTCTTCATGTTTTGGCTTTTAGGTTCTGAAGATAAACTATTGATTTTAGTACAGTTTCGTACATGCACATCCAAATATATTTTATAAGACACGATATTAATGGTCGATTTTATTGCAACTGATTTTGCCGTGAACCTTCATTGAATTTGATTAAGAATAACTGTATATTCAGCTTGCTATATTTTATATTTCATATTAAAAACTCTAATCGCATTTATTATTTTAATTTACACTGTTTTATGTGTTGTGTAATCTGTATATTTATAAATTAAAGCGTATTCATTTAATTCAAATTTCTTGAAAAGTATTATTGATACAATGCAAGATGCAAGGAAAGGTTAGGCAATGTTCACGGTTCGCGGTTGACTTACTATTGACTCAAAACATTGACTCAAATCATGTTATCGTTTTATTGTTGCCTTGCCTTGCCTTACTTGAAAATGTTTTATACAATTTTGCTAAAAAATTGAAAGAACGAATAATTAAGCATACAAAAATTAACGTAATGTTAAACTTTTGTACAGGATGAGAAAAAAGAGTTTGGGAAAATTAAATTCTGAAACTAGTACTTTATTGATTTTCTGACTTTCATAATTAAATGTTAAAGTTTAGATAGAAACATTTCTATGAATAAACTTAATATTAACTTTAATCTCAAGACTTTTACATATTTAGTATTCTATTTAAATCTGAAAGTTGTAATAATAATTTATAAAAAAAGACCGAGTATTTAACACATTTCAAAATTAATTAATTTAATTTATTGTTATTAAATTTACAACGGTGTTATAAGTTTTAAGTTGAAAACTAATTAGTTGTGTTTCATTTACAAGCTTAACAATGTAGACGAAAACTTTTTTCAACTTCATAAGACTTTTCTTGAATAATTAAACTTTTAAGCATTAACAATTAGAGTTTTTGCAATTACAATGGGGAAAAACATACTTGAAACACAGAATTTTATACAAAATAGATATAGTATGATTTCGAGGATAAGCTTATTAAAAGTTAGATTTTTTTAATAAATAATTAATGGAAAAATGTACTCGAAACAGAGAATACTTTATAAAATGTATTGTTATGTGCACCGAGAGAAATACTTTTGTTTTATTAGCATGAATAATTGTGTTATTATTTTCATGCTACAGAAGTAGCAACACTTGCTTTTACAGCATGAAAAATGTTTAATTTCCAAATATCAGTTTGTAACAA